>JAOEHY010043884.1:40134-50579 GCA_025447955.1 Psilopsiagon aurifrons | reverse complement strand
ATAAGGAGGAAGTTCTTTACTGTAAGGGTGGTGAGGCACTGGAATGGGTTGCCCAAGGAAGTTGTGAATGCTCCATCTGTGGTGGTGTTCAGGGCCAGGTTGGACATAGCCTTGGGTGGCATGGTTTAGTGAGAGGTGTCCCTGCCCATGGCAGGGGGGTTGGAACTGAATGAGCTTAAGGTCCTTTCCAACCCTGACTATTCTATGATTCTGTAATTCTATAACACACCCTTTTTTGTTACATTCTATATGGAAAAGAGCTGAAAATTTAGACTTGGTCACAGCACACTTTGTCTTTTCTGAGCTCTGTATTCTGTAGTGAGATTTCGTATGTTTTCTCACTTGAAATGTTTCTTGGTGGACAGTAACCTAGAAATCGGTGTGAGAAGGCATCCTTCCACCTTTGCAGAATGATCTCACCACAGCTCTTTTGTTCTCCCTCTGACTCCGAGGACACCCCCGAGACCTGTTGGATTCCTGATTTTGGCAAAACACTTCCTCCCATGAAAAATGATGTCAGAATCAGCTTCAGTGGAGCAAGATTCAACCCTTGTTATTTTTAACTCACATCACTAATACCCTTACTGGAGTCTTGCCCTGTGTGTAATAAAACCTAGCTTAAATTGCTGGGTTCAGCTGTTGCCTTGAACAGATGCATTGCTGTAATTTGCCAATAGGATGTATTACATCCTGATTACAGTTTCTGTTGAGTGATAGGCCAAAATTACGAGGCAGAAATGTGGCTAATCACGATAAAGAAGATAAGTCTGTTAATCTACTGCCCACATTTAATATTTGCAGAACAGATGCTGTTTGTTCCCCTTCAGCTGCATTTACATGGAAATGTGCTTTCATTCTGAAGACACCTTAAGGTAAATGAAAACCCTTATTGGACATTTTGATGGACGAGGGAGAAAGGTGAAATACTGAGGAAGGTTTCTCTCTGTTTCTCAGCCCTGTTAAACGTACACAAATCAATCAGTTGTTGTAAGATGAGCCAAGTGAGCTACTCCAGGCCAGAAGCAGATGTCTGTGAAAGCTGAAGTGACCATTTTTAGCAGATGGATTGCAAGCATAGGTGCAAATCATACTAGGAAAGCCTGTACCATGCCAGGGATTAAGGCCTGAGTGGACTGTGAATGGTGGTGTTGCACTCATTCCCACCAGGCAATATGCAGTTCATCATGCTGCAATTGAGCCATTCCTCAGTGTTTCGCATCATTGGACCATAAAGCCAAGCTTTAGATGAGGGCTGCATTAACACATTGCCCCCATTATACACTAGAGAGGTCCCAAAAGTCTGAGGTTTGGGGGCGGAGGAGGTCTCACTTCATAGCTCAGTAAGTGAGATTCCACTTCCACAATGTGGAATGGTTCCAGTCTGGGGAAATCTGTGATTTCCCTGCTTTCCGCCCCACCAAGCACTACTGCGACTGTAAGAGATGCATGCCAAGAGCAACCGGAAGTGCATCCGCTGGGGACAAGGCAAGAAATTGAGCTGCTGTCGTCACGCTGAAAAAGAGCTTATAGCTCACATATTATACTGGCTGTGATTAAACAATGTCTCTTTTTGTGCTGTGTCCCGGAGAACTGAACGAGGTACTCATATAGTGATGCACAAAATGTCTTGCATCTCGTCTTCACCTCTCTCTGCAGCACCTCCGGTGCCTTGTTGCTAAATAACTGCAACAATTCAAGCTGGAGAGATTAGGTCACCCCAGGGGTCTGTGCAGCAGAGCCTACTTAACACCAGCCAGTAATCTGGCATCATGCACTCTTTGGGGCAGCAGGCTATAAAAACACAGCGGCGGTTTCCAAGGGCTGCTCTGTGCAGCCAGGGTTGCCTGGTTCAGCTGTTTTATATTCTGCAAAGGCCCACTTACTTCTCAGAGTGAGAATCTGTTGTCCACGTGTTGCAGCTTGCTATGACTCAGAGCAGCCTTGCTGTCTCCCATGCTCAAACCATGACTTTGCCCCTACATACAGAGCCTTTTTCTCCCTTATGCCTACCTTGGTCTCCTGAACATGTCTTGGGGTGGTTACCCATTCACCCCATCCCCTACCACCCTCTGACTGCACTGCATAGAAGACCCCGAGTCTGGGCTTCCTAAAATGAAGTCATCTGCTATGTCTGACTCTGAATCAGAAGATTTTGGAGGATATTTTGCTGAGTTCTGTTGCTCCCTCTGTACTAAAAGAGGATGCCACCTCATATCTGCTGCACTCATTATGTGGGGGAATAGAAAATCCTTTGGTGATGCCAAATATAAAGCAGCCGTTGAACCGTTTCAATCTCTTCCTTGCCAGACACAGCCCCCAGAGTGCTCTTGCCAACACTGATGCTCTCCTTTGCTTTGTCAGAAGCAGAGCAGAGTCTCCCCAGTCCCAAGACCTGACATACGGCAAAGCCCCCACTGGGCTGCCACACGAGGAACACCACAGGCTCCTGTAATGCAGCCCACAAGCCTTTGTGCAGCAGCAGGTTTTTTAAAGCCTGATGAAAGGGCTGAAAAGGCCAAAGCAGGCTTTGAATACCAAATGGACACAAAACAGGGTGCCTGACTATATCAAAAATACATTAAAAATGAAAAGGAAAGCCCATGTCTCATGCAGTCATTAGCATAAATCGCAGGATGGGGCATTATCAGCACTGCTCTGATAAAGTGAGGAATGCATATTTTAAGAAGCTGACTCCCCAGGCTGGGCTGTGGGGCCCTGTAACACACAGGCTGCTATTTCTGCTTCAATTCCGCTGTAAAAGGCCCTTTCCTAGACAAAAGTATTGTGCTCCAGGAACAACAGTATAATCTGGTTTATACTGATCTTTCTAAAATCCTCTGAGACATCCTGATGAGAAGTGTTACAGAAAAAATAGGTATTCTTGATTCCTTTTTTGTCTCCACCACACCAGTACAAATGCAGCAATAGAGTCCCTAATATATCTGATCAGAGCATCAGCCGCTTGCATTCAGCTACACTAATGTGCTGTGAAGGATGATGCTGAGGAGGCCTGGAGTCTTAAAATAGAGACAGTTTCCAATTTATGTTGTGTTATTGTGATATGCCAAGCGTGAGATCCCAAATGCACCACGAGTAATTGGGTTTACGTTTTCATTCTTCATGTCCCAGCCTCTTTTTCCTAGTTTTTGTCAATTGTTTCTTGCATTCTTAATTATTAGCAAGGGCAGATAATGCATGCATGCACCATGGGGTAAATACTTTTCCAGCAAAGCAACAGCAGACCCCAGAGATAAGTTCATTTTCAGCCTGCAGAGCAGGTTATGTGTTACGCCGGGCACATACACCCCTGTGACTAGCTGCGCTGCTCCTATTACAAACATAAGGGTTTGACATGATACCGATAAAAGTCACCCTCTTGAGGAAAATTAAGACCATTTGGTAATGCTGAAGTATAATCAACATTTTAAAAACAAAGCCATTTAATTACGAATTCACATTACTCTTGCAAGAGTGATGAGTAGAGGGGGTGGGAAGCATTAAATTCTTGAAACACGTTTTGCACCAGACGCTCCCAGGAAGCCACTTGGGATGTACATTTATCAGCTTGGGCTGGGGTCGGGGCTGGGTGTGCTTCCATGACATTCTTTAGATAATCTTCTATTTGACTGAGGGTTTGACAAGCATGGATTTGATTAACTTGGCTGTTGCAGTGTTAAGGGAACAAGACTGTACAAACAAGAACTCCTCTGTGGGTTTTTCAGAACTGACCCAACTGTGCTCCAGTGAGGCCAAAGACAGACCAGCAGTAATGCTCCTGTATATTTCATGCTGTTTTTCCCCCACAAAGTTCTTCAGAGCAAGATCACAAGGTAGCCTATCTGAGAAGATGAAATTGAGGCTGGAAACAAAGCAAAACCCCACTAAATTCTCCATTTTTAGTATCATTCATTAGGCTACTTTCTCTATAATTATTTGTCCTGATTTATCTCATCACAAATGACTAATTCCTTCTCTTCCTCATTTTTCTCATGTGCATCTAATGCTGCTCACGCAGTTGTGGTACTAGCAACAGCAAGATGGATATTCCTGTGGTCAAAATAGGACCACATGTGCCAGTATATCATAGATGCAATTCAAAGAGGGAATATGGGACCTCGCATGTTGTGCAGTCCGAACTAAGAGCAAATGGAGTGGTTATTTTGCATGGGCACTTTGGAGTTGCACTTCAGACCACTGCAGGAGTCAGGGAAAATCCACAGGAAGGAAAAGCCCAGGGTCTCCTGTCCCAGTTGGTGCAGCCCCTGCTGATGAGTCAGCCCTGGATTCAGGACACCGTGCCCCAACAGCAGCTCTCAAAGAGGGCATGGAATGGACATGCCAGAAGTGACCTGGAGGAGACAGACTTAGAAAAGGTACTTCAGAAAAATACTCTGCGAGAGGCATGTGCTGACTGAGGATAGCAAAGCCACTGAAGAGGTCAGGGTGATGCCTTGACTTCCTCCATCCCAAGAACTTTGCTTTGACTCACTGAGATGCCTTTGAGCAGCTGAGAATGCTGTTTTGGCTCTGTGCTGTGCTTTTCCTTAAGCAGTGCATCAAACCCCACACCACAGCTGGTACTGATGAATTTCCCTTGATACTGCTGCCAGGCTTCAAGACCAGACTGAGATTGTTGTCTCAGTACCCCACAAGCTGTCAAATAAAAGTTTATCATGGTCACTGAAGCATTAAGGCAAAGTCTCTGAGCATCGCAAGCTGTCTGCAAAGCTCTTTCCCTTTAGTTATGCCTGTCCCCACTGTCACTCCTGTAAAAAATAACCATACTCCTTCTTTCAGGGGAAGTTTTAGTAAGCTCTGTCCAGAATTGCAACACCCCATGTAACCCTCTGCAGGAAGCTGAAAATGTTGTTCTTGCTCCCAAATCTGTTCCTGACCTCTCTACATTTATTTTATGGGGGTGTGAAATTCTTTCTGACCTAATTAAAATTCCCACTTGGCATTTTGGTGCTAGAAATTTAGATGTAGAGCTGCTGAACAAAAAGTGTGTCAGATGCACTGTGGTCACCACTATGTCCTTTTAGAGTGGAGATGAACAGACAAGGGCTGCAGGCACAGAGATCATTTTACATTTAAGCCAGTGTTTAATTCTCCTAATAGCCCCAAGATCGCCACAGCTCAAAGTCTTACACACAGGATTAAGAGAACTAAATATAGGCCTGTTGTTGCACGGAAGGTAAAAGAACAACAGGGTTGCTGAGAACTGTTTTTGAAAAACATTTATTTCAGTCATGGGTTTACAGCGAGGACTTCCAAGCCCCTGTACCACACAGTTTCCCCCTACACATAATTCTGAAGACAATTACATTTGATGAAAACTGAAAAAGCTATATAAAGAAGCCCCCCAAACAGGTTGATACAAAACAAACAGCGCCCAGTTTCTCTCTGGGCCTCTGCTGTTGAATGTTTTATCCCCACATAGATGGAGCCACTGTGCTCCACCCCGTACTCATTGCTGAAGGAAAGTTCACTTCCCAAAGGCTCCAAATAACTGAAGACGTTGTGCTAAAAGAGCAGGGGGCACATGGGCAAGAAAAGGCTGCGAGGATTCGGTGGCTGCTGTTTTTGCAGACTTCATTTAAAAAGGAAATCTGTGTATTTCAGTTTTACCCCGATCCCCAGCATTAGAAAAAGTCAAATAAAAACCCAGAGACCAACGTACACAAAATAGTGAACAAGTGTGCAGATCTTTCTAAGCCACTTGGTTTACTGTGCTTTGATACCTCTGAAAACCAACAAAATCCCCACATCTGGATCATGTTGGATCTTATTTTGAAGAGGGAGGGATAGAGATGCAGCACATAGCATAGCAACTGTCAAGCAATGTTTAAGGCAAATTTTTTCCCATTTAGGAGCTAAAGAATTTTGTTTGCTTTGTTGTTTAAGCTGTTCAATAACATCTCAGCTGGACATTGAACCTTAGACAATTTAATCAACGTTTCAGTGAAGTTGGTTCAAGTTGATCTGAGCACAGGAGAGCAAAAAGTATTATCCCCAAGAGTATCAACCTGAACAAATTTACTAAAATTAATTGATGTTCAGAACTCCCCCAAAACTTTTTTCCCTCAGAAACCAGGTTTGAGCCCAACTAAAAGACATAGACATGCATGCACAGGAAGAAGGACACAATGGCAAGCCTCTACAAACACAATGCTGAAAAACACCAAAAGCAGATACAAACCTAAATTCCACAGATGTGAGAACACCCAAAGAGTTATGAGTAAAAAAAATGGGGAAAATTAAAAAACAAACACCCCGAGAGTGATGTTTCATGATATGGAATGTAAAGTCCACTGCATGTGAAAAAGGGAGTTCTTATGTGTGCACACAGAAAGCTGGGGGGTTCAGTTGCCTCATCTCTCAGTTGTTAGTTTGTTGTGCCTTTCCTCCCCCTGTCAGACCCAGGTGATGGTGCCAGGAGGTTGGTATGTTTACTCATTCTGTGCATCATAATTAGCTCCCCCTGCTTTCTTCAGCTCACTCTTGATGTAATTCTCATCCAGCTCTTTGTGGTCACTGATCACGAATTCTTTGGCAAAGTTCTGCGGGTGATAAAGAAAAGGTTTGTTAAAAAAGGAGATACTTATCCAAGTACCTGAATAAAGACAACTTATTCAACTTCCATGGCTTCATGAAGTACATACCTCCTGTGGTAGGGATGATAACAGAAATCTTTGGATGAGACTGAAGACCGGCAAAATCCAAGACTTATTCTATTCCATTCCATTCCATTCTATTCCATTCCATTCCATTCCATTCCATTCCATTCCATTCTATTCTATTCTATTCTATTCCATTCCATTCCATTCCATTCCATTCCATTCCATTCCACTCCACTCCACTCCATTCCATTCCATTCCATTTAATTCCGTTCTAAAACAATTCTGTGTGCCTACTTCTACAGTTACTGGCTGCAAGACCCAATCCTGCCCCATGCAACAGCTCTTCCTACTAATAAATGCACAGGCTAGGTTAGGTCAAGTTCCCTAAGTAGCTGACCTTCTAACTGCCACTGACCCTCAGCATAATCTTGGGCAAGTCACTAATCCTATCTGTGCCCTTTTTAGGACCCCTTCTACTAAAAAAAGAACTGTGTTACACCACAGTACGCTACAGTAACATAACCCACAAGCCAACAGGAGGATGCCTCAATTAAAAGTTGAGCAACTTCAGTAGATTAACTAACTCTTCCTCTCAATTATCTAATATATATCTTGGCCAAAACCAAGACAACTGCACTGGACAGGCTGCTGGCATTAATAGGCTCCACTATGCTCTGTGTTCTAATGATGCAAAGCAACCTTTAAGGACACGCTTTATTAATATACTTGTGTGCTATCTAGCTACTTGAATGCTTTTTGCCACTTCTGGGAGCTGGGCAAGCCCTAGGCAGCACGCTGTGATGTGAGGCTGTGAACAGAGAAAACCTTTCTCAGAAGAGATGGTTGTGAATGGGATCCCACAGTGCCTTTGGGGCACTTGTCAGGGCAGCATCACTACAGTCAAGGATTTGTTCCTTTGTGGGGGCTGTTCCTGCTGTCTCATAGCAAGGGTGGCATGCATATGTGCGCGCAGGCATTTCAGCCAACATCCACATTTGCCTCTTGCTTCAGCATTTTCCTTCCCTTCCTAACCACAACTGAAAACACTGCATGTGTCCTTCCCTTCCCCCAGCCCGCAATGGTTTTAGACAGCATGAAAAACACGAGCATCCGCTGGACTCTGCAGAGCCAGGGGCAAATTGACAGCAAATAAGCACGAATTAAAATCCCAACAGCCCTGCTGCAATGCTTGTCTCCCTGAGCAGCGAGCGCCCTGAAAGGTGGCAGGGGCTGACCGAATGAGGCAATGCTTTGAGAGAGAAGCAGTCATCTTGTCTGGGTCTCCCTGGCGCTGGAACAGCTCCGGCACAACCGTGGAAGGGAGTTTCTAATTGATTTCAGACTCTAAACCATGGGAGTGCTCTTTCTTTGGCAGTGTCTCAAGGGTCTCAGTTTGGGATCAGAGTTGGGTAAAGGAGGGGGTGGAGAAGGATTCAGCTTGAAAGAGCCTTCGCACCTCTTTCATGCGGTGGAAGGAATGGAAGGGAGAGCACAACAGCTCCCTCCCCCTCGCCAGTCTCCCAGGCTGTGGCTGATCCTGTTTCACACTGCAGGAAATCCTCACTACCGAGCAGTTGCTTGGTGGGGGGGGGAAGCTTATAGCAGCTATGAGAAGCCTTGTCTGCTCTGCTTTAGTGTATGAGCAGCTAGACAAAGTCCTAAGACATAACAACTTCATAGCACCATTCGGCTCCATGCTTCAATGGTCAGCTTTTCTGGTGGGGGGACAGAAAGACATTGCAGGCATTCAGCCATGTCTGAGCAGGGCTCAGGGAAAATAGGAAAGAAATTGTTTATTTAGAGAAGAAAGATCCTTCTTTTGAGATGGGAAATGAAGAGGCAAACTGCCCAAAACATCAGATTTGGTCATGCTCACAAGTGTCCCACTTCCAGCTCTCTTGTGTGAGACGTCTACAAAGTTCAGCTCTTGCTAAGACCAAACAAATGCTTTTCGACTATCCAATGCTCACTGAGATGTGTTACCTGCATGAATTTTGAGCTGAGCCTTTCAATTTCTTTTCTCTGTGCTAACACCTTGGACAAATTTTCCTTCAACTGAGGAAGCCAAGTGTTCAGGACTACTCAACTTCAGTGCTAGTCTTTGCCCTGACTTCACTGAGAACTGAGAGGCAGCTGCATAAAATCATTTCTGAGGAGGATCCCATAAAACGCGTGTGTATTTTATAAATCCATGGAGGGTTTCCTCCAGTGCCCACTCTGCAGAATCCATCTGATTCTGAAATTAAAACTGCAGGTGCAATCACGAATGAACAGAGAGGAATTGAATTACACAAAGTAATTATAATTACTCAAATGTTCTTCCCAACTAGACACTTATCCAGATGGGCCCTGGGTGATGATCCGTGGGCACCAGCCACTATCCGTGTCTATGCCACCAAGACACCTCGCAAGGTTTGAACAATCCTCCCTAGCAGTAGCCAGATGGGTGATGTTTCCAGCCACTCTGAAATATCCTCTTACCTCCTGTGGCAGATTTGTAGCCTCAGAGTCCGGGTCACTGTTTAATTAACTCTTTGCTTTATTTGTTTCTGCTGTCAGGGGCTCCTTTGGTTCTTTGCACCAACTCCTACCCACCACGATGTCTCATTAAGCCTGGCCCCAAGGGGAGAAGATGCTTCTGGTGGGCTTGTTGCCTGCAACTCCTGATTTCAGTATCCTGCTTGACCCTTCTTCAGCCATAGCCTTCCTTGAAATTCTGAATGCACTGTTTGAGCTCTTTGGAGTTGAGCTTTTGTCCAGGATGCAAATCATAAGGTGAAGGGAAACAGATAAGTGTTTTAGAGATGGTTGACACTGCCTAATGTGTCATCAGGGCAGGAAGACAGAAGGGACTGTGGCCCTTAGATCAGGAGACTGGGCACCCATGATCAACAGTAGCACTTTTCAGCCAAGGGCCATCTTGTCCAAAGTTCACACGTCTTCACTACCAGAATGTAAAACTGCTCACAGCTGATTTAATTGGGTCTGATGTTAGCTAGACCAGGCAATGGTCCTTATTTGGCATGACTGTCATCTGCAATTATAAATAACTGATTACAGCAAACTAGCTCCTGCAAAGCAACAGGAAAAATCCCAGCTTCAAGCAGCGAACAGCAATGCCAGCAGGCATCCAACTTAAGACACATTTTTGCTCTGCCACCAGCTTTTCTTTCTGCCCTGAAGAGACTGGGGTGGAGAAAGTCTCTGCTTTCTCTTCTCTCGCATAACACCAATATCTAATGCCTTTCAAGAGCACTGCAGAAGTTGTAGCCGCCTAAGGCACAATGCATGATGCTGAGGCCCTCGCTTTGCTGACATGCATCCTTATTTTACATCCTCCACTTCCTTTTCTCTTCTCCTCCCCCCATCCCCAAGCTTTTTACAACCACAGCAAGCCCTGCAAGTGAATTCTAGCCTTTGTATTCACCCCAGTCACCAGCAGCCTACAGATAACAAAAACAATGATGCCATTTATCTTTATGACTCTCACACACAAGTGACCAGTCTCTTTGCTTTGCCTCTCAAATCACTGATTGTGATGTAAAAAGCAAGGTGTACTCACGGTTCTTCAATGCGCCTATCTAGCACGTGCTTTACTTTGTGCCTGAGTAGCAGAGGGTCATGATTTTGCAATCCAATCTTGTGTCAACCTCCATGCGATACTACAGAGAGAAAGGGCTCCAACCATGCAAGGTCAGGTTGCCAAAAGTGAGCCTGCATCTCTCCCTGGGAAGCATAAGATTTGTACAGCAAGCTCAGTCCAGACAACTTCATGGGGGGGGGGGGGGAAACCAAAAAAGGTGGATTATATTTATCCCTATTCCA
>JAOEHY010043884.1:24353-40076 GCA_025447955.1 Psilopsiagon aurifrons | reverse complement strand
CCCCCAAAACCAAAAAAGGTGGAGTAGATTTCTCCCTATTCCATGCCCTGAATGTTTAGCATATGGGGCCATAAAATTTCCCTAAGTTGCATAAGGGAAAATCTGGGTGGTGCAGATACTGTACCAAAAAGGTCTGCAGAGGCACTTGTAAATCCCAGCATGGGTAGGCCTGAAGCCAGAAGGAAAATCCTTGTATCGTCTACCGACACTTGGGTTCTTAGCAGCTAGGGATGGTGCCAGGTAGCTGAGCAGCTTCCCACTGGTTTTATTTACCCTGGAGCTTGCAGCAGCCTTCAATGATGTTCAAAATCCTCAGTTCTACTGTGCTTAATGTCACCGCTCCCATCCACTGGTAATCTTATTTTCAGTGCAGATGGAGTACAGAGGAGATGACATCTCCCATGTTCGTTAGGAGTCCTATATCTGAGGTCATGAGGAAGAAAGGACATGTCCTACGGCTGCAGCAGAGGTATGTTCTTGCAGGGCCCCTCTAAGTACAAGGAGAGCTATAAACGGAGCAGCACCTATAACAATACACTACCACTGTCCTCTACTCTACTCTGGCTACACCAAATCTGGTCCTGTGATCAGCTGTCACAGTCCAAGCTATCAGCAAAAACTCTCTCTTCAAATCCACTTCTTGCCAATTTTTACATGGACCAGTTCCAACCACTAGGAGAAGCCAGCCCAAAACCTCTGACAAACACATCTCTCAGCAATGGGAGCTACATTCCAGCTGATCTGCAAATTCCTCCTATCTGTGCTGCATCCCACTGGAAAAGTCACAGGGCTGTGTGTCAGATGTGGGGGGATGAGAAGAGGTTGCTTATTCAGGGCTGATGAAGTTACTTACAAAAAACCCGCCTTCTCTACACTAGGTCTAGGAGTTCTTGTAAATCCATGTACGTTTGGTTGGTCATTACAGTACACTATAACAGGAAAAACAGTCAAAATGAACAATCCCGCTTGCTTTCCCAGCAGGATCTCACTCACCCTTCTGAGAAAGACCACCTCAAAGCTATCAGCATATGAGTCTGGTTCTGTCTGCTCCAGCAAAGCTATTAAACCAGCTGTACTAACATGAGAAACCCAATGTACATTCACTGAGTTATATGTGTTGTACCTGTTCTGAGACCAGGGACAGTAACCCCGTAAGTGCGCCCTCCCTTAAGAGACCCCAGAATCAGTGCAGTGAGAAATACAGAGGAAAAGAGAAAAGTGAACAGAAAGAGATCTGACCATGAGCTCGAAAGCTGAAACTCAGAAAACTTGTTGACATCACTAAAGCCAGGCCAATTCCTCACCAAAAATGAATAAAATGCCACAAATATTTGCTCACAGACAGAGAGCTGTTTTACCCTGAATATGATTTAGGCAAATAATAGAGCATATGACTTTGTGGGGGCAGCATTGCTGACGAAAACAGGGAAGAGTAAAAAGTAATGGAAAATAGACTGCCAAAGGTGAGGCAGCCCCTTTGCTGAGACAGCCCTGCAGAGAAATTCAGTCCCTTGAGGAAAAAGACCTCCACATTGCCTAATGAAGGGTTAAAATCTCCTGGTAGGAAATGCAGTCACGAAGGGCTACAAGTTCACAGGGAGGAAGCAGCACTCAGAGGGAAACCAAGTCCTGTGTTTAGCTCTTCAGCATTCACATCAAAACCAGACCACTTTAGCACCACTCACCAGTACCAGCCCCACAACCGTTGTGCCTGGGCTTGTCCTTACTGGAAGAAAAGCACCAGAACACCACCCCTCTGCCTCTCAAAGCAAATTCACTGGAAGGCCTGATGCTTTAAGTGTGCTTAAACTCCACAGCTGCCAGGTTTCACCTTGCAGGAATTTTTATGGCTGAACTGAACCTCATGCTGGCAGCCGTTCCAGCCCTGACAAGCAGCTTACAACAGCCTTGATTTCTGGGCTTAAGCTGACCGACCTGTTTCTCCTGGGCCTCTGGAATAAAACAGGTCAAAACAACAGCCCCACAGCATAGAGAGTCCCCTGGATGGATTTGTACTAAGTCTGAATGAGCCACAGCTTATGCATATAAAGGAGGTAAAAAGCAGAACCGTCCTTACTTCCAGGGACATAAAACATGAGTTTAAGACCAGCTTTGAATGATCTCCTCTTCAGCCAAGTAGAAAATATGCCCAAAGCCTTTCTTTTCAGCTGGTACCTACTGCCAGCTGGGTACAACTCTGGCATGACAACTAGTGGCTCCCAGTGATCAACAGCAGCACAGGATACAAATGCTGCTGCGAGGTCTGCTGCATATGTGATGCTCTGTAAGCATCTGCCAGCTCACCCATGGGCACAAGGTAAGACTCCACTGATGATGACAAAATAGATGCAGCCTTAAGTCATCGTGGCTTAGTGCTTCATAAAGTTCTCCAGCTGTTAAGTTCAGATCATTCTAGATCAAGGTTTTGACTGTACACCAGAAATGAACTCCCAAACATCTTAAGTAACAGTCTGCAAAGCCTGTGATGCTGTGTGCTACTACTCCCTACACATAGGTATGTCCTTGGTCTAACAGAAGCTCAGTGAGAAAAGGTTTACAGGAAAGTCTCTACACTTTAGTACTCAGCCATACCCTTAAGAATATTTAGGTAAACACTCATTCCCAGCCTGGCCTTACTCCTAACCTGCTCTCAGCTGAACTGTTTGGACCAGATCACAGGCTTGATTCAGTATTTCCGCCTAAGGTAAAGAGAAAGGATGGACAATAAATGGCAATGGGGGAAAAAAAAAGCTATTGAATGTTCCTTAGATGAAAAATGCATTTTTCTGCAATCCAAAATAAACACAATAAATGCAAAACCCATTTTCCAACAGCATTAAAGAGGTAATAAGGATGATCCCAAATAAGCAAGAAGACCTAATTCTCAGCTAGAACAGATCAGAAGAACTATGGCAATTTCCACCAGGTGAGATCCATCCTTGTAATTTCACAGTTAACACAGCTGAAAATCAATTGTCCTTTCTTCCTGACAGATTTTCTGGCAACCTCCTCCACTGACTATCAGCATTGCTTCCCAGGCCACCTCCCTATAGATTTCACAACACCTGCTCCCCCTTCCAAAGCAGGAATACAAAAGCGAGGGCAACCCAGTTCCTCTCCTTGCTTTATAATGCTTTATCCTTTTGTTCACAAGCCCATAATCTACTCTTCGACAGTTGATGTCCCTTGTGTTTTGGTTATGGCAGGTGCTTCTGGGAGTCTGCTAATAATCACCATGTGTGAACATTCCTTATTCTAAAATGCAGCATGGTGGGGTTTCAGTGGAAGAACATTTACTGGCATTTGTTCAGCGTTGAGCAGAGTTCAACCATAGATCAGTGCATCTATAACACAGCAGAGCTTAAGAAGCAGGCTCCCCTCACACCCCACCTTCAGTCTTAAATATAAGAGCCACATCTTCTTTTGCAGCTATTACAAGATAGTGAGAGCTCGTCGAGCTTTACTGAGGACTTCTCAGGCTGAAGAGCAGTTGTTCTGGAATTCAACCCATCACTTCCACAGATGACGAAATAAAAGCTGTTACCTGCTGTACAAAAAGCCTCCTTATACCACACTTCCTTGTAAGGAGAGTCATCTCACACAGGTGAAGTGCACCTATAGGCTACGCACTAAAGCTGCAGAAAGCCAAACTGCATCAGTAGCCTAGATTCTCTTCAGGGTTTGTAAAGAAGAAAATTCCCACTTTAGGTTACTACTTATTCCAAATGATGAACCAATGCTGTCCAATTTGTAGTTTACCATTACGGCAAACACCCAACTGTATTTTTCTATGTGCAACTCACACCTCAATCTCTGCAAGAATCAGCAGCAGTGGGGTGACTGAGAATGTATTTGGAGGTCAAGAGAACTATTAAGAGTGAAACAGCCCTGAGATAAATTGCCTCCACTAAATTTCAATTGGATGTTCTTGTCCTTTTTCATTTTGACAGATTATCTGCAAGGTTACATGCATAAAGAAGAAAATAGTTCTGCTTTTATCCCGCTCCACTCAGAGGGATTCACTTGCACATGTAGAACCATTCAAAATAGCGGCCAAAGTAACTTCCTATGAAAAGGAGATGACCATTGACATTACTTTCAGAAATGCTTTGGAGTGGGTTATAGACATGGTTGCTCCATTGTGTATTAAGCACAAGTACTGTTTTCACATTTTAATACAAATTAATTGGATTATGAAAACTTTCAAGTAACACCCAAGAATGGTTGAAGTTCCACCATATTATTAACTCATTTAGTCTACTAAACAAAGATGAAATAAGTGAAATTCAAACTTAAATACAACTGACCTAAGGAGGCACAGATCTTACAACAGCATTCAGGAATGCTATTCAACTCAACAGGAATAAATTGTCTAAACATATTTTTTCCTAAGTCTTGGGCTTAGTGACTCTTCTATGAGTCATTTATTAGCACTCCATAATTTCATCTTCAGCTACAATTACACAGTTTCAGCTACTCACATGAATAAAGGTTTGCTTTCCTTTCTTCAGGTGTCATTATGGAAGTTTCTTTTCAGAACAGACCCCTCTGCATAGCTGTCATGTTGAAACATTTAGCAACAGTTCTTACCTTCTGGAAGGATATGATTTTATTATATTCTTCATGCTTCTTATCTAAATATAATCTTCTGTATCATGCAAACTACCAATGAATTGAGAGAGATTGCATTCTCATCCTTCATATTATCCTACTGGGAGATTTCTTTGCATAGACAAGAACACAGTTATTGAGGGAGATTATTTCAATGCTCAGCCTGTTCTCCAAGCACCTAAGAATGATCATTCCTCAGGCAATGGAGAGCTGGCCCTAGGTTTAGTTGAAAGAGCTAATCTTGCTTTGAATTCTTCTTCATGGGAAACAGGCTAAATGTTAGCATCTTCTCCAACAAAGTCAGCTTTTCAGCAGCAGCTCTTTACAGCCTTACACAATTCAATTCTCTTGTGGCTGCTGCTTGGACTGAGCCCAGCTCAGAGGACTCTGGAAGGCTTTGACAGAGTTAAATGATAAGCTCAGCTGGGGCAGACACAATCAAGTGAAGCCCTTCCAACGCATGTACTAAGATCATTTCTCTTTGTTCCTGATAAGTTCAAGGCCAAACAGAAGACTGTTCAAATCCAGTTAGTTACCAAAAGCTATTAGTCAATTGGTACTGATGGAGACTTCAGACTTCAGTTGATTAGGTCCATGAAGTCATTGTGCAGAGACAAAAAGCCTCAAGAGAAGTTTAAACAAGGGTGTGGATTTTTCTGTTCATTTTACTTGCTTAACTTAATACTGCCTGGTTCTCTATCATTCCTTATGTTATTTCCATACCAAGGAAGGAGATGGGGAATATCTTAATGGTGACAAGGACGGGAGTGCATATATTCCCTCCTCATGAAATAGTTAAGACAGCCTTACACTCAAAGGTGCTTCTTTATGCCTGAGTGCTCAAAGGGTAAATGTTAAGTCTTCCTAGTAGGAAGACAGGCAATAGGGAACTGTCTTCTTTTTAAAGGATTAACTACAAAGGTGAAGGATGATCCAATGCTTCCCCCTCTCTGCCTTTCTGCTGGTGTTTGTACAGCTAAAAGCAATGAGAATTGGTGGTTAAAAACAGAAGGAAGAGGTTACCTGTACTACTTCTTTGACCAGAGTCTTATCAGTTCCAGTTTTGGCTCTCTGCAGGCCACTGACATCCTCTCCAATCCAAGTGATAAGGGCAAATTTGACTCGCTTGCTCATGGCATCGCCGGTGGTGAATCGGACAAAGCCAAACAATCTAACATCATCTGGAGAGACAAAGCAAAAGGATAAAATGATTAAAACCAGAAACATCCCTGCTTTGCTATTTTCCAGGGTGAAAACTGAAGACCAAGCCTAGGCCCTGATCCTGTGTTACAATTCCATCATTTGGGATCAGCAGGAGCTCTGCTCTTATGGCCTTCACAGTGGCCATTATACAAATCTGGTCCTTTCCCCTCCCTCCCTTCTGCAACATTTCTGGCTCACTTGCACTGTGAGTTTAGAAGAAAGAGTGAAGAAGAAGGAGAAAAAGAAAAATCTGCAATTACTTCCCCAGATGTGTTTCAGTACTCCTTTCAAAGCTCCACGGAGAAAGGCCTTGGATTTTAGGACTATTCTGATCTTTGTTTCACAGCTGGTTTCTGCTATATCACATCAGACTAGAGCTGTTTAGCCTGGCCACATGCATAAAAACCCTTGCAAACTCCTTGTCTCAAAGAGTTTATTCCTTCATCCCAGGGTGACTCACCAGCTGCAGCATTCGGGTGCCTTCCTGATCACAAGCCCTTAGAACATCACAGCATCCACTCATATTCCCAGCCTCCATAGCACGATGCTGGAGCCCCCAACCAGGATTGTGCAGAAAAGCAGAGCAGATGGACAGTTGTGCAATGGTGGAATACACTTCATCATAGCTACTTCAGCTGCTACAGGTCACTCAAGACCTTTTAAATTAAGAAGACTCAAAATAGAAGAACAAACTTGCTGTTTGACAAGAATCATGTTAAACCTGGTTACACTTGTGACCAGTTCAACATGCTTTATAGTTATTTATTTGCTGTCTTGACTACTGCCAAGTGAAGACGAAAGCTCCAGGTGTAGTAACATTCACCAACCCATCCTTGCCCCCATTACAGAATGCTCCATGAACAGTCAGGACAGCCCCAGGAGCTCTAGGGAGAAGCAGCTCTAAATTGCTCAAGCCCAGGAAATAAGCTGCTAGAAATCAGTGCAAAAAAAAAACCCCAAAGTGGGATGTTCTCTGAAAGCCGACGGATCCCAGGGCTGATTTAGCACTTTGTTTTGTCAAAATGTGAGTAAAGACAACTTCCTCTTTATAAAAGGTAAAATGTTTTTAAGTCTGGGAAAAAAAGAATCTACCTATGCTCTGTTTCGTTCTCTGTTTGCGTCTTTGCCACTGACAGAAGACTACTGAGGAAAACTGGAAAATAGACACAGGGGCATGTGTGAAACAGTTCAGCGTTTGAGACAAACTCCTCTGAAGATTTCAAATTTGAACCAAACAGAAATCTCATTCAAAGGAAAACTCCAGATGGAACTTTGAAAGGAGAGTAAGAGTCATGTGTATTGACACTGAAGGCAAACACAGCCTCTCTCTCTGATACCTGTTACTGGCAACTACAAGAAACACACAGAGAGACTCCTGTTTCTGACAGTAAATCCTCTTCCCAAGATTGATTAGAACCATAAATGAACCGACAGCCAGGAAATACCCAAGGTGAAGAGAGGCAGTAAATCCCCTAACGTTACTATGAAAAAACCTTGCTTTCCCAGATCTGACAGCAAAGGAGGCCATGCTCTGCTAAGAATTGTGCTGTGGTTCCCAATGGAACACAGTGCTGGAAGACACTTTAACATCATCAAGTCCTGGCCACTACTACACTGTAACCATGTCACAGCTCTTCCCGTGGATCCATCACTTTCCACCTTGAGTATTTAGGTGTTTCATCCCTGCCCCTTCTGCCAAAGCTTGTTGCACATCGTGAAGAGATTTCTTTGGAATACGCCTCCTTGTAATAAAGATAATGCAAAAACATGAATGTGAAAAAGCAGTGATTTTTCCCAGCAACACAGAAAGCAAGCTGAAGGAATTTATCTGTCAGCATGAACTTTAACTTGACATGGACCCACAGACCACTGACAGCAGCAGGATCTGCTTCTCAGCAGAAGAGTTTTAGTGCTTCCCCATCCTGTCTGAAAGCAGCTTGATCAAGAGATCCAATTCCACATGGACTTTTATCTATTACCTCACCTAGTACTCAGTGACTATGAGCAACTCTTACTTCATGAGGAGTAGCAAGTTTAATGAGCAACTGAGGTTAGATGTGAGGCTCTGAGTCACTGTGTTGAGCAGAATTACCTGGGGCTGGTTTACTTGTGGGGGCTTGAAAGGTTACACCCAAGCTGTGTGCTTTCTCCTCCTGTTTCCCCATGAAGGCTGTGTCCCCACAGTAGGCAGAACAGACTCTTTAGCTGCCACCATTTTCACTCAGTGTACTTGACATAAAGTACCAATATGTGATGCTTTAACTTGAGGAGGATTTCAGCAGCTGCATATAAAGCCAAGAGGGAATGTGAACTGGAGCCCTTAGCAATTAACATGCCTAATTTCCGAAAAAGGCCACAAGGACAGATGTGGAGGTTTTTAGCACTAGTTCAGCCTGGCCATGAGCTCCTCCAATTGAAGGGCAAAATCCCCTGAGCAGAAGTGGTTGAGTTTCACAATTAGTCTGAAGCATGTTCAGAGTGATAACAGTATCAAAACCCAAGTTCTTTTATACTCCCAGATTTCCTCTTTCACAGTTTATCAGTTCCACCCTGCCAATCGCATCACTGCAGTGGAAGTCATCAATGCCACCAGTGCCTGCTCCCCAAGAAATACCAAGGCATTAATACCCACCCCTCCTTTCCTCACAAACCCATTTCTGGTGGGTTTTAGGAATGTACTCTGTGTGTGTGTGATGGATCGTAGAGAGACAGCAGATTTCCTCTGGAAGAGGAAATCCTGCCTAGCTCTACACAACCACCATCCTACTTACTAAGCCATGAATTTCAGGGCAGAAAGAAACAAATAACAGATCTGGGTAAAACGGAAATAGAAGCTTTATTTGAGCGAACAAAGGGCAGAAATTAACAATGTTAATTCCTACTAATAGCACTACTCCTTTAACCATGGTTGTACAGCATGACAGGGCTATACAAACAATTAAAAGTACAATGAATGCCTTAATGAGCATCACTTAGTATTTTTCACCAAACCCTTTACTTATCAGTGGGCAGGATTTTCCAGATACACTGACTAAGCTGCCCTTGGCCATCAACAAACCTTGATGCCAAGCTGCAGAGAGTTCCTTGATGGTATTTCTCCTCTTTCTCATCCACTCAAACCCTTTCATTCGGCTGTACCAAAAAATTCCCCATTACATTAGAATGCCCTGACTCATCAGTAACAGATAATAGCTGCAAGAAGGAAATACAGTCAAAAGCTTCGTGGTTCTTAGTCTTACAGCTCTGCATGGCCAAGCCAGGGATGTGCTAAGAGAAGGCCACTGCTCCCAGCTTCACCTGCTTGCTAAATCAAGGTCATGTACAACAAGGCAGCTGCTGGAATGATCTGCTTTTGTGTTGTGTCCAACAATGAGTTGCTGATAGTGCATGACAGGCTTCATGAGGATTTATTTCATTTGTTTCAATTGGATTCATTTTAGATTAATTTGTCAATTTTCCACCTTGTCAGTCACCCCTGTAGGGACATGGCTGGAAGTGCGGACAGAAATCCTTCCCTTCCTCTCACTACACTGTTTTTTACCTCTTTAACCCTGTACTGAAGCCTGCATCTCTGATGCAGTGCTGCTTTGCACTGTGCTGACATGTTCATTACGTCATCTGAGACAAGTACAAGACGTTTGACCTCAGGAACATAACCCCAGGACATGCTGTAGCTGGGGCACCCAACCTTTTACATGTAATTTGGGGGGGCTTACAGGGTACGCAGGACACCAGAGCACAGGGAGGATGATCCCATCCCGACTTCTCCAGCTCTTCCTGCTCCAGAGAAACCACCAGCAGTGGTTAATCAGAATGAATCACTGCTACCCCAGTGGCAGTGGTCCTATAATGGTCTCTCTCCTGGCCTGGGTATATACTGGAGGGGAGTGGGAGGAAACAGAGCATCCAGCTAAATTTTGTCCCCCTTTCCTGAAGGAAGGAACAGCTGTATTCGTTGGTCAGAAGTAGACACTAGACAGGCCCCAAAACAAAAAGCATGCAAAAAATCTAATGCTGCTCTTTACCTGCTCCTAAGTCTAGCAAAGCATGGTAAATGCAGACCCACAGCCATGTTATTTTGGTCAAGCATCACAAAACTAAACTAAAGCCAAGAGCTGCTATTTCAGTGCAGAACTCTACCTGATGAGCTGCTATCACAGAAACTGATGAGAACATACCCTGAAACAACTTCCTGTCCACTGCAAGGGACAACCTAAGCCACAAGTCATGCTGGCAGCCCTGAGATCACTGTCAAACACATGCCACTTGAGCTGAGCCTCCCAAGAGCACAACTTCTACCGCAAGCAGGGAGGGCACTGGAGCAGGGAAACACTGCAAAGTCAGTGTGAAATTCCCATAAGCCACTCCTGGCCCCAGGTCTTCCTTTATAAATAGGTATTAAGGGAAAGCAGGCAAGATGCACATTAAAGAGGAAAAACAAAAGCAGTAGGAGACTGATTTACAAAGCCCATTTTAGCAACTTAAGAAGTTGCCAAATGCAGATAATCACCTATCTCATTATATGTCCTAGTGCATTTTTACCAATCTTTCCTACAACTTAAGATGCCAATGCAATCTCGGTGATCTCCCAAACTTTAAACGTAGGCCAGGCCTGATAGGACAACTGTCATAAGCCCAAAAGAGCTTGCATTTATCTGAGGAACCAATTCTATTTCTATTTCCTTCCTAATATTTTATCTCAACCAGAAGTTATTTTATAGGGTATTTATTTTAGACCGAAGATTGTCAGTGCTTCCTCATGCTGAATGCACAGTGTGGTTTTGGTCTGATCTTTTCAGACACATGAATAACTACCCCATTTCATGCTGTCACTGCAATTATTTATCTGGACTGAGGCTTTCCAAATAAAAGACTCATTATTTCTTTAGTCAGAGATGCACTGAAAAACAACTGTTCACAAGTTGCACAGGGGGGGAAACAGAGTCTTCCGACTTCTCCATTACCTAATGGAAGAATACACACTTCTAAAACAATAAATCACAGACACAATGCGTTGCTCTGCTGCTTTATAATACAGGAACTGAGATACGGCTGACACACACAGAAGTTTAAGTAGGTGTTTCTGGCCAGACTTTCAGTTCAGTATCTCAGTTGTATGTCACTGCACTCTTCTCAGTAACAGCCCAGCCATGAGACCTAGAAATCAAACACAACAACAAAAACACCCCAAGACTCTTCACATCCTTCCCTACAATAACCTTCAACGCTTATCTGTGGTTCTGGATACAAATCCACCAGCTCAGCTGTTTGGTTTTTTTTAAAGTGTACTGATGGCACGTACTACCAAGCACCAAATTAATGCTACATCTGGATCTGTGCCATCTGCAGAGGCAAGAGCTGTAACTGCAAGGTAAAATAGATCAAAAGCCTTGAATTAAGTCCTTGTTTAATGCAGAAGGAACCTGTGCTGTTAAACCAGAAGAGAGGGTGTCTATACTATGTGTTTAATAACCTCAACACAATTAATATCCTCAACTTTAGTCTCCAGAATCTTTGGGTCAGACAAAGGCTAATACAGTCACATGCATTGGTCATTACACAGGAGTGCGAGAAGTGCCACCAGCAGCCACCTCCCAGTCACATAAGGACTTTACTGTGCCAGTGGTTTAAGCCAACCTCCTTGACTTTACTTTGGGATTGGCTGCAGGAGAGGTGTTCACACATCTGTGGCTGTCTTTGGATGGCAGAGAAGACTGTTGCCTGACACTAAAGCAGTCTCTTACCTCCCAGCCGAGGTGCTTGTGGCCTGACACAGACCTGGACAGCAACAGCATGACAGCGACTGATATGCAGAAGTCCAGGGTTCAGGCTGTGTTTACAGAATCATCCTGGGCAATAAAGAAGCTGTTTTTACCGTGTTTTCTTCCTTTAAGAGTGGCAACTGCTGTCTCCAAACAGCGGACTAGGAAATGAAGGAGAATTTGCGCATGCAGCTCCTTAAACTTTTCTGCTAGTACACAAAGCTCAGTGAACAGCTTGGGAGGAAAAAGCCTCCATCGCAGGGTACGTTACATGTGGGTCTGATGTGCAAGGTGTACCTGAGAGCAGAGCAGGGAGAGTAACGAAGCCTGTCCAAGGCACTCTGGGTGCTGCAGCAGCTCCTGGCTCAGGGCATGGGCCTCACTGCCCCAGGAGCTCAGCATCTCGGGCTGCCATGTGCTTCTCCAGTGGCAGCCCGCAGAGCCTCGCTGAAGGCTCGCAGAGCTGGTTCTAACACGGTCTCTTAGAACTGCTACTTCCTTTAAAAGAAGCAATTTCAGTTTCTTGCTTTTGCCTTTGTCCTCAACCACCTTCATTCCCCGATGAGGTCTGCATAATCAGCAATGGGCCAGGCCATGGTCTGCATCACAAGGTGGGGGGAAGAAAAGGCAAAAGAACAGGCCTGCCAGCAACAACCCCCTCCAGCCCTTCCTAACCTCCCTTGTTGCAGGAGGCAGGATCTCCACCACAGGCAAACGTCTCCCAGACTGGTACAAAAGACCTTTTTGGTCTCAAAGCCACAGGAATTAGCACACACTGACACTGCCTGCTCTGTAATTTAATGCCCTGGAGGGGAGCAGTATGTACCACATGCCAAAGGTGCTTTTAATAAGAATGGTTATTAAGGAAAGCAGGGGACACAGATGTTTGCCGCTCAGAACAGCACTGAAATAGATGGTGCAGAATGTAGAACAGAGCAAGCATGACGGAGGGGCTTGGTGATGCTGCACATGCTGAGGTTTTCAACTCCAGCTCCTGCTCTTATCTTTAAGCACAAAACCAGGCCCAGCTTCCACCAGAGGCGGCTGCAGTGTTCCGTGGCCTTCAGGGCGGTGTTTTTCACAAAACAGGGATTCAAAACAAGGATGTTTATTCTTCTAACAGGTTGTTTTAATCTTCTAATCACATTTTCTGAAGCTGTTTGCACTGACAGTAGCTTTGTACCCTCCAGCAAAATGTAGGAAATGGGGTGTGAGCCAGGAAGGCACATTACTAATAGCAAGGGATAATATTTGGCTTCTTTTCCCATCCCTTCCTACTCTTTTTTACTGACCTTGTTTCAGCAGAAACATTCCAAACAGCTCTGCTTCATAGTAACATTTGTCACCTTTCTTCCAGATGGGAAGGAAAGCTCTAACTTCACTGCTAGCACATGCCTTGTTTTGTGACTGTGTCTCATGGTCCAGGAGAAGATGCTGCACAAATGGAGGCACTAAAACTTGTGTCTTTTGCTTCCCCAGTTGCTGCACCAGGTTCCTGGCTGGAGGAAGATCCTTTCCAGTGCTCAGCCAAGGGCCCAGCACCTGCCTTTGCCTCCAGCAACTGTGCTCCAGAGGTAGGTTGAGAAGAACCTCTTGCCCCTGGTCTGCCAAGCCTGCAGCCTCTACCAGGTGCATGAGAAGGCACAGGGAAAGAAGGAAAAGGAACAGAGAGCAAAGGAGCAGCTATAAGGGATTTAGTTCCACATTAAAGGTTAACAGTAGGCCACCATCAACTCCACAGATGCTCTTCTAACTCTTCCCTTTCCATGCTTATGCCTAAATTATGCAAAATTTCCTTTTTTCTGTAAAAATGCTTTAGTAGTGGGACTAGCTTGGCACTTTGCTTGTATAAGACAAGTTTTCCTTAAACTGTGTGTTAATATCCTCTTTATAAATAAGGATTTGGAACATGAAAACAATGGCAAGAAAACAAAACTGGCCATACTCCACAGTTCAGTATGTGCCTCCATTAGCTGTTATATGCCTCTTACCCAGCCCAGCTGGTGCCTGCTCTCTGCCTGCTTTGTCTATTGATAAAAGTATTCCCCTTGCTACAGAAGGGAAGATAAGAACTGTTCTTGAGAGTGTGCCACTCCAGACAAAATATTAAAACCCAGTTCAAACAGAATAAGATATGGAGTCCTTATTTTCTGTCCTTAAAAACAAGGACAGAAAACAAATGGCAAATGTTCCCCTGCAAGCCTCAGATGTCTGGAGAAGCTGCTGTTTCGGATACAAGAGGAGACAGAGAACCTTGGAACTAGACACGGAAGCAGCTGACCTTCGAAGAAATCTGCTAACCCTTTAGATGAGGTTGGTGTGAACACCAGAAGTGCTGAGCCCTGGATATTTCCCTGTATGTCAGGTAATACATTCCATTTGTTGCCCATTAAAGAGCTGAGTGGGAAGCAGTTCTTGCACGACAGGGCATTAGCTCTTCTGCCACCAGCTACAAGAGGATCCTTTTTTGTTTCGAGCATCTCCCTTGCCAAGGTCTCAAGACCAGCTAGAAACAAGTAGGTGTGTTAATCCGAGTAAGACCCCATAGCAGAGCAATCTAAACCATCTTGATTCAGTGGCTGCTTTCCAAGGACTAGAATGTATTTTCCTCCTACGATATTTATGGACCTAGCAGACTGGTCCTGCCCTCACTGAAGTTAGTGGAAGTTCTGCCCTTCACCTCAGTAAAATACAGCCAAGCCCTAGGATGTGACAGATCAAATTTGGACAGGCACTGGTGTTGCAATGGCTGTGGTACTCTTGAGTGCAGTGTGCTGGCACTCACCCTACCTTGAGAAGCAAGAGACTACTCAGCTCACAGCTGTTCACACTACAGATACATAAAGCACAGATCAACTACAATACTCAATTGTGGAGAAGCTCGATGAGGGAGGAAAGCTTTGTTACAGTCCAGTATTAGTTACAAACACTTTGTATCTTAATGCCACTTTATGACATTGTTAAATAGCAGCCAAGGTAGGAGCATAAACTGTACAGTCCCCCCCTCCCCAGTACTTAATTTGAGAAAAATCACAGCCCACTTTTGTAAAACACATTAAAAGTTAAGATTGGATGAAGTTAAATATTACTCAGTTCATTTTCATTTTCCCCAGGCTTGTTTCTCCTGTTAATGTTCCACAACCAACAGTTCAACAGTCAACTGCCACGTTTAAACCCAGAGCCACAACTGTTGCGGCTGTACAACACCACAGACACGACTGTTTTCAGCGCTGTATTCGACCTGACCGTTGGCAAAACCACTCTCTTCTTGAGTTTAGTGCTCCTAAAAGGCCCAAGCAAGCCTTCTAACTGCGGGTACTTTCGTGCTATGAACACAGAAGAGTTCTATTGCAAAATGATCTGCATGCCTGCATCTTTTTATCCACAAAAATGGAGTCTTTTTTGCTTTGGAACTGCAGCACTAACCAAGGAGACCGATGCCAATCAAGTGCTTAAAAATGAGAAGCAAAGAAAAACTCTGCAAAGGAGAGAAAAGAGCCCAGTAGATCTGAAGTTAAAGAGTGAGACAAAGGACAGGCAGGACGGTGGACTTCGGCGAGTTGCACTCGGTGGTGGCTGGAAGCCCGTCGTGCAGGACAACGCAGACGCGAGGAAGCAGCGGCTCTAATTCCAGTTTACCCAAGTTTTTCCCCATCATTTCCCCCCTCCCTGCACCAGCCAGCGAGCAAGATGAAAAGGTGCTAAAGGGAATTAAGACAGAGCTTACCCGTGCACTTCTTTTTAAAGGTTTCGTAGTCTACCCCTTGGTCCCCGGGGACGATGGTAGAGCCGTTGTACTTAAAAGTCACCCTTTGGGAAGGGGAAAAGACAAGGGGAGTAATACGTTTAAGTCAGCCTCTGGGACGGGGCAAAGGGAAGGCGAATAATTCATTTAAGAGTCAGCCTTTGGGAAAGGGGAAAGGGAGGGGGAATAATACATTTAACAGCGTTTAGAAAAGGGAAAGAGGAGATGGGGAAGAATACACTGAAACCCATCCTTCGGGAAGAGGGATGAGGAGAATGTCTATCAAAGTCACCCTTTGGGAGGGGGCAGAGAGAAAGGCACAGAGCCCCGTGCTCACTTACCAGTTCACGTCCGTGGCATCATCCCTGACGAGGTTGTACGCCTCCCTGCACGCCTCTTTGT
>JAOEHY010043884.1:0-23850 GCA_025447955.1 Psilopsiagon aurifrons | reverse complement strand
GGGGGGAGGCATCTGCCCTGGGGCCTCCGCAGGGATGCGCTTTGCCGGTATCGCTGCCGACCTCCGATGTCTTTGCAGACCCTGACGGCCGGGGCGAGGAAGGAGCGAGAAGAGATGCGCAGGATGCTGCAGCCGCCGCGGGCACTGCGGGGCCGGGAGCCGGGCCGGGCGCCCGGGAGGTAGCCGAGCCGGACAGCAGGTAAGTGAGCAGGGGGCGAGAGGGCGGCGAGGGGAGGGACACGGGGACTGTGCCAAGCGCGGGGCCGGGAGGAGTGCTCAGCGGCGGGAGCCGACGACCGCGCATCGCCGGCGGGGTCGTGTAGGGGACACTGTGGGCTGTGACAGCTCGCTATTGCCCTGGCTCCGTACGTGTGTGTGTGTGTGTGTGTGTGCCCGGGTGTGTGCGTTCACCCCGTTTGAGATGCGGCGATCTCCCCCTACCGGGCTGCTCCTCCGGCTCTGCCAACTGGAAACGCGAGATCTAACCCAAGTCAACACGCCTAGGAGAGATGCAGGGCTTCATGCGGTAGGGTAAGGGATGCTTGTAAGATCAGTCCAGAGAAACAGGGGCAGAGCGTTGCAGAGCTCATCTCGAAATAATGTCATCGGCTGCTGTTGTGGCCAAGGATCAGTTTTAAACACCAGTCCTTGTGTGTTTTGGTGGGTTTCTACCTTAAACCAGGGAGCTGCGTATTGCAAATTTAATAAAAACTGCATTCCAGGATAAAAAAGTATCACTTTTTGTTGTTCTTCTAAAGTTTGCAGTGAGATGTTCATTATTTATCTCACATCAGTATGTTGTAAATGCAAAGCCTGAACAGTAAGAAGCCTCCTTACACACACAGCTACTTGGTGTTCTCAGGCATCCCAAGGAATGAGATCACTCGAGTGTGAGTGAACCACCAGACACACCATTTACTGCTGTACAACACGAAGCCCTAATCCTGAACATGGTTTATTCCTGAGTGACGTGAGGTTCCCAGAGCATCGGGGCTCAAAAGACGAGCATGTTGCTGCAGTGCATCTCCATGGTGTAGATGAGGTCATAGGGAAGGGAGAAATATTCCTGAAGTCAGTACAAGGGTAGGACATGGTGAATCATGCCCAAGACTGCAGGCTATAATCACACATTAGTAGTTCTGGATTTCTATTGATTTTCTCTTGGAACTGCCTTTAGGAACACTTTTTCTTCTTTTAAAAGCCTTTATGCTGACCATTATCTGCTCATAAACGTATTTTATCCCCTGTAGTCACCATTTATCATCCCTTTGGCACCACCTTGCTGCTGTAACACCGGTTGTCCTTGGCCTTTCAGGCTTGATCCTCAGCTCCAGATGTTTCCTAGGGTAGAAGTGGGTGGCTGAAATGTCATTTCCCTTAAAAGGAGAAAATCTGAACCTTGTTTAGGTCTCTGTGACCCTGTGGTTTGATTTATATTCGCGAGGAACTTCATACCTGATGCTCTTGTGCCAAATTCAAGCCTCAGAAACATGTGCCTTGGCTCACTTTTCTTCGTCTTTGACATGTTCTCATTTGTCTTTTAACTTTTCTTTTAATTATTATTTTTTATTATTTTTCTTTTAATGCATGGAAGAATAAATACTTCACTAGGTTTCATCAGGCTGTAACTGGAGAGGGGGAAATACCTACTTTTCTGGCATTGGTGAGTTCTGATTTGCTTTTCATATAGGGGTTTTGAGACCTCCATCTTCTGCATATGGGTCTTTCCATCCTGTGTCAATGGCAGAAGCATCTTCCCATCTCTCAGGAGTCCTCATAGAGAAAGCAGAAATAAAGAAAATAAAAGGACTTAAAAGAGGACTTTCAGACTTTCTCAAATAGATGCCTCCAGCAATATGAGGTCTTGGATTTCTGAACTGACATTTAGATGTCTAGATTGCGCTAATGACGTTTAAGGGTCTCAGAGATGGAGCTGAGCAAACAGCATGGTTCTGCACAGCCACAGTGCCCCAGGAGGCTTAGCTGTTCTCCTAAAATATACTGCTAGTGCCTTCCTGCTGTGGCTGTTTGCCAGCACACCTTTTTTGCTGCCTTTCTGATCTTTCCAGACAGCTGTCCCCAGTCCTGCTTCTCTGTCCGTGTCTTCTCTGTGCAGAGAAGATAATGGAGAGAATAATACTTTCAGGAAGGGCTGCTGTGAAAATAGGGATCGCAGTCAACATTAGGGAGGTCAGCAAGGTAGGTTTTGGAACTGAGGGTCTTTATCCTGGATCCGAGCTGGGGTGTCCTTGGTGACAGCAGATGGATCTCGGATACACACACACATGTACACAGCCTTGCTGTCCTTACAACAACCTCAGTAGGACGGTTAGCACTGCTGGGTTAACAAAGGGGTATTTACTCGTGGAGACCATTGCACTGAAATGGGTCTCGGTGGCGTTCCCATACGACCTCTTTGCATCTTCCTTCACGCAGAAGGAGCTGTACCATCAACCCTGCTATTCATCAAGGTGTTTTTATTTACTCATAAGCCCCCTGGGCCCTAATGAATGAGACAAAGCCGGGCAGCAGCAGGCAGTGCTGCAGCGGTGCCGGCTGCAGGCTGCGCTGGTCCGAAAGCTTCACACCCAGGTAAACCAGACGCGATGGCACCGGGATGCTCGCTGTGCCGTTATCACACGCTCCCCGCGCAACCCATCACCTCCGCACCAGTAACACCGCGCTGACACGGGCCGGTGCTCAGCAACAGATCACCCCAAACCCTGCGGGCACACAACGGAGCTGCCATTTGCTGCCGGCCGACTCACCCCCCCTCCGCCGCTGCCGCTTCCCGCCCCGCCTTGGTTCCGCCCCGCTCCGACCGGCGGCATTTCCTGTGCCGGCCCGGAGGGAAGGCTGCTTGGTGCCGATGCCGTGGCTCCCTGGTCCTCCTCCCGCTGCGAGCCGGGTCCGAGGCGCCTTCCCCCGGGCGCTGTCGTTGCCGCTTTGTTCCCGCTCCCTCTTTTGCGCCCCGGTGGACGCGGCCGGTGCGGCTGCCGTGGCACGATGAGGATGCGCGGCCGGGGCCGTGCCGGCGATACCCGGGGCCCGGTGTCGGCCGGGGGTGAATCGTGTCCTGGCTTGGCCGTGAGAGGGAAGCGGTCCTTCCTCTGCCCGCAGTAGCGAGCACCGGTGAGTAAATGACTTCCATCGGTAGTCTTTGGTTATATCCCAACTTGTTGACACAGCCGAGCGTTAATAACACCACCAGGCAGCGATAAAACCATCCTTCTTTTCACTCGGATTTTCAGGTTAGGATGTGCACGGCTTCTTAATTGTGTTATTTGTTCATCACGCCGTGGTTTCAGCAGCGTGAGAGGATTGGTGTGCTGCTAACAGCTTTCCTTTTGTTCCAGAAGTACTGCAGAGCCGGCTGTCATGGAGGGAACCAGGCAAACCAGGATCTGTCGTCCACACAAGATAAGCGAGTCCTCAAAGGTTTGTGTGTTTTGTGTTGCAAGAAAATCCCAAATTACACAAATAACAAGAAGGATCGTGTGTGTGGATGTATGTTGTAAAGGCTGTCTCTTGAAATGAAATGTTTTGGAGGAATGTGGATATTGAGAGGTTTAAAAAGGGATATGAAAATGGTGATCTGCTTGCTCAAATATTTTGATAGAAAAAGTTGCTACCCAGGGATTTTTTAAAAAAACAAGGAAAAATCATCAGCAAATGGGCATCTGCTCACTGTGACTCATAACTCCAAAAAGAAACCCACATCATCGCAGCACAGTGTTTTTGCTGCACCAGAAATTCAGTCACTGAAGGCAGTGCATTTATTTGGGGGATTTTTCACACTGATCCATCTCACAAAGTCCAGGGGAGACACAGAGGCAAAGCTGAGATTGCTCTTTAGGTTTAGATTCAGATGAAATTGAGTCTAGATCCTGCAAATAGGGGTTACTCCAGTGAACTCAAGATGTTTTCTTCGAGTTGTGAGGCTGATTTTCTTTGCATAGCGTTTCTGTCTGCACAAGTATATTGACTTTAGTTGGGAATCCACAGAAGTCCACCTTAGGCAGGTCTTTATGCAGGCCACAAGAATAATGGCCTAAGGCGTACAAGATGTTGATATCGGCTGCAATTAATGTTCACTTTGTTTCATGCCAGTAGAAACTGCTTTTCTGTTCTGGGGTGAGCACTAGGTAACAGAAGCTGCAGAGCAAGTACCCTGTACTACCAACAGCTAGAAAAGAGAAACTTTCAGTGCCTGTATCTGTCTTCAAAAGTTGAGTGAAACAAATCTCATTTTCTTTCACATCACTGATGGGTAGTGGTACTGCATTAACGATCTGAAAGAAATTAGATCTTTGAATGTGAAAAGAAGTTAAAACACTGCTCTGATACGACGGGTAAAAGATAAATAGGGCTATTTTTTAAATGCATCCTTACCAGTGTAATCTGTCCTTGAGCACTGATGCTGTCTGCCATTTAAGTGGTTTAGTCTGAATGTAATAATAATTCACTGCATTAAAAATGAATTAACTAGACAGCATTGTTTTATTTTCTTGCTGAGACAGCAGCTGTCACTATCTGTTAAACTTAGACTTACTGGATAAAGCTAAAGCTGTTCTACAGAATATAAATAGCTTGAGAAAGATGTTCATGTTTAGTATTGAAACTAGTGTGGGTTCTGGAGCATGTAGCTTTCAGCTTCTGTTACTTGCTCACTGAACAAATGAACTTGGTAAGAGGCTGAAACATGCTAATATATTCTGAGGCCATCCAATGCCATACACCATGATTTGATGCTGGATTGCTGAAGTAGCAGCAGTTCTACATGGCAACAAGGCTTTTAGGAGTACAAGTTATCGGGCGTGTTTGCAGTAAGGCTGATGCTGCTGTCTCAACATCCAAACAAGTAAATGGGGATCTCTGGCTACTCTTATGTTCTGGTGTAATCTTGTTATGCATGATAGTGTATTAAGAGAATATTAGAGAGAAATAATCAGCCAATTTACAGACAAGAGGGAATATGTAATCCAGTAATTGTCCTCCAGGAGGCAGATGCACAAGAGGGTGCTGTAACATGTTATGTTATTGTCTGTTCATCCACTATCCTTTATCATAGTTGCCACAGATCAGTGGTTTGTCCTTTGCCGTATTTCTTATTCTTCCCATTTCCTCCATCCCCTCATCTCTGCTTGGGCTCCTGTATGATGCCACCTTTTCTCAACCTCAAATAATGAAGAAAAAATGCTTTACAGCCCTTAAGCCCCATTTTTCTTTTCTGATACAAATGTCTGGCAGTTTTACTGCTCAGTCAAAGTTACTTTGTTGTTTATGCCATAAATCCATTTTTAGGTTCAGAGATCTGATGAGGTAGTGAGTATAAGGCAAATTAAAAAGATTTTATTCAGGAGACTTAAAATTATTGGAGCCTCCTCATTTACACTGGTGTAACTCTGTACGCTTGCATGTACAAAGCTACTCCAACAGAAGGCTTTTTGGCAGCTGGTCTCCATTGTTTAGAGAAGAGCATAAGCAAAACTAACTGGGCTTTCACCTAAGAGCAGCACATTTGGCTATTAATATGGATCTCACCACTGGTGAAATGCCTTTCACTGTACCACCGACTGCTAAAAGGCAGACGTAAGAGGTGAGGCTCCCATTGTTGGTGTTAGCTCAGGAAGGCTGGCTGCCATCATGTCTGGCCAGTGGTGAGCTGCGTGCCTCAATCCTGGTTATCTCATCAGATAGAAGCACAAGTACCAAATTATATACACAAAGCACATATCTAAAGCAAGGGTTGCATGCAGGGGACAAAACTTAGCTCTGTGACTTGAATCTTTCCCACCCAGATGGGTAGGAGGTTGTCTCACCGTGGTTTAACCACCCCATTAATGGCTTAGCCAGACAGCAATAGTCATGTGCTTTCTGTTTGGGAAACCAGGAAAGCCACGGATAGTCAGGGTTTCTAGAAGAAGGAACAGTTTGATGAAGGAAAGGTTGAATGCCTGAGAGCCTTGAAGAGACCTCAGGTTATCTCTGTGACTGCTTGCCATGTAGATATGGGCTGAGGTGACTTTCAGGATGTCACTTCAGGGAATGCAGCCTGAGGGTGTAGAACCAGGCAAGAGCCAGGGTCTTAAAGCCAGAAGTGTTCAGAGCAAACTTAAAGATGTGATTCCTTTCCACCTCCTTTCATTTCTCTTGCATGTTCTTACAGGCTCTGCAACTCTGCCTGGTTTGGATTTGGTAATTAAAGTTATGTATTTGCATTTAACTTAACCTGACTTTTATTAAGAGAGATCAGAAGGTAGCTGATAGTAGCATCAGGCATTGCATTCCTCTAGAAGGAAGGCCCTGAAGGCTGCATTGCCTGACATATTGGGGTGACCAGACCCTTCAATACATGTTCTGCAGGACATTCAAGGGGTAACGAAACATTTCCATTTTGGTTCTTCTTAAGACTAGTAATGTGAGTCTGTGAGAAAGAGGCAAACACTGTTTGCCTCAAAAGCTCTGCGGCACATACAAAATTGGTGGAAAGAATGTCTGGATCAGAGGCATCCCATAGGGATACTTAATGGATGTGCTCTGGGGGCATTTTCCCCTTTCTTTAAGAGAAAAATACTTAGTTTTTGTTTTAATGAACGCAATTACCCTGGCTTCTGGAAGCAAGTAGAAATCTCATGGGAATAAGTTATCCACATGTGTGGCTTTGCACATAAATAAACAGCTATTATTTTTTAATGCAGTGTGTGTGCCTGTGACAACACAGAAAGAAAGAGGGATTTTACCCTAAGAAGCTTGGAAACGCAGAGTTCTGAAAAGATTTAAGAGGTAGTAGCTGTCAAACAAGCACTAACCCAAACAATACATTTAGCGAGTAACTCAGCTGAGAGGAACTCTGTAAGGAGTCATTTGGGGGACAAGCAAGAAAGGAAATGTCAGCAAGATGTCTTGAAGACAATGCGTGGAAGAGTTTCAGAAAACTGTGCCTGTATAAGTCATGAGGAAAGAGGTTTAGATGCAGCACTGTGGAGGAGGTAGGAGTAAATTATATATATACAAGGGGAATAGGAAGCAGTGAAAGTCTGCACAGGCCTTTCAAAGTGAAGGTGAGGGGGCTTGGGTGCTCGTACTATGTTGCTTGCCAACTGCTTCAATCAGAATTAATCAAAAATGTGCATCACAAGTGAGCTTTGTCTCATGATTTGATGAAGAGACACTTTTGTACACACTGAAGTTTATCTTGGTGAAGATAACACCTGCCTAAGTGTTCGTGCATTCCAGGTGTACAGGTGGGATGACCACTCCAGTCTGGTTCTTCAGAGCCTGAATGAGCAAAGGCACCGAGGCCTCTTCTGTGACATTGTCCTCGTGGTGGATGAACAGAGAGTCCCTGCCCATCGGAACCTCCTCGCTGTTTGCAGCGACTACTTCAACTCTATGTTCACCATTGGTATGAGAGAAGCCCATCAAAAAGAGGTAGAACTTTTCGGAGCCTCTTACATTGGACTTAAGGCTGTGGTAGATTTCCTTTATGGCAGTGAGCTGTCTTTAGATGGAGGCAATATCGACTATGTGCTCGAAACAGCTCACCTGCTACAGATCTGGAAGGTGGTCGATTTCTGCTGCGAGTACTTGGAGAATGAAGTCAGTGAGGAGAACTATTTGTACCTGCAAGAGCTGGCCTCTATTTACAACCTGAAGCGCCTTGACTCCTACATTGACTCTTTCATCCTGAAGAACTTCGGCACTCTGTCTTTCACTCCGGACTTCCTGCAGAACATTTCCTTGCAGAAGTTATGCCAATACCTGAACAGCAGCAATGTGCAGCAGGAGTGTGAGCATGACTTGCTACAGGCTGCCTTGCAGTGGCTTACTCAGTACCCAGAAAGAGAGAATGAGGCTTACCAGGTTCTGGATAACATTCATTTTCCCCTGATACCTAAAAGTGATCTCCTCCACCGAGTCAAGCCTGCTGTCTGCTCTCTTCTTCCCAAAGAAGCAAACTGTGAGGGGTTCATAGAAGAGGCAGTGCACTATCACAACAACGTCACAGCTCAGCCGGTGCTGCAGAACAAGCGGACAGCCCTGAGGACCTGTGAGGAGAGGCTCCTTTTTGTAGGTGGGGAGGTTTCAGAGCGCTGCCTGGAACTGAGTGATGATACCTGCTTCCTGGACACCAAAAAGGGGCAGTGGGTAGCAGAGACCCCTCTCCCAGCCAGACGAAGTCACCACTGTGTCGCAGTCTTGGGAGGCTTCATCTTCATAGCTGGAGGCAGCTTTTCAAGAGACAACGGAGGGGATGCAGCTTCAAATCTGCTATATAGGTATGATCCTCGCTGTAACCAGTGGATAAAGGTGAGACTTGAGATGTATTATTTCTCTGTTTAAAGTCCTTTATATTTAGAGTGTTTTTTCCTTTCTGGTGGAAGGACAGGGCTCATTAGAACAGCCAGCATAGCAACACTTGCAAATAGAAATTAAAGCTATTTAAGCTGAAAAAGCAGCCACTTGAATCCTCTGTGAATTCTTTGTGTACACACACAGCAGAAGAGTTTGGGGGAGATTTTCAACATCACTTGAGATTTGGATGCCTCATCTGTGAAATTCTTGGTCAGCATCCACCTGCAGCTCTTGAGAGTACTTTGGGACTAATGCTACAATGGACTTAGAGAGGTGATTGTTTAGTTCATCTTTCTCAAGCAGGAGCACGTACAACTAAATCAAAACTGGGTCTGATGTAAAAAGAATGTCTTTCATTCTTGTCCAGTGTCTCTGTACTAAATATCTTAGAACAAGCTATTTACTTCCAGTCTGCTGTAAAACCGTCCAGTCAGTGCAGATCATGAACCAATCATCCCATGTGGTTCAGTTGTGGTTTTAAGTGATTCCAATATATGTTTCTTGCAGAGTTTTGGAAGGAAGCCTATGTAAGACAAAATTTATAGAGTAATCTGCCTCTTAGATGCTTCCTGTTGTCCCCTTTTTTGGAAATGGATGCTATGTAACATTCTGTTTCAGAAAAACAAAAACTACTTTATGAATATAATGGTCAAAACCAGTACCTCTTCTTCCCAAGTAAATGGGAAGAAGAACTATTCTATCCTTAGACATGAATATACTTCAGTCACCTTGCTTACCAGATGTTTGAACATATCAGCATGTTGTTCTTTTTGACAGGTTGCCTCCATGAGACAGCGCCGTGTAGATTTCTACCTGGGAGCTGTTACCGACATGCTGGTAGCTGTTGGTGGCAGGAATGAAAACGGAGCACTTTCTTCAGTCGAGACTTACAGTCCTCAGAAGGATTCATGGTCCTACATAGCAGGCTTGCCCAGGTAATACACATGTTTGGAAAGTTATCCTGTGTTTGAAGAACACTTGTAAAGGGAGCTGATGAATGGATATCCCTAGAAAGGAGGTAAGGGGATATGAAACCAACATGGTATCTGCAAGTAACAAACCATATCAGCATTTGGTATTTGAGCAACCACCTCTTCCATGACAGCATGCTTCGTGTCAGCTTGGTTGGCTGTAATACTTATGCTGAGGTAACTCTGAAAGATAAGAGGAAGAGTTCTCTGAATTCTGCTCTACTACTCTTAAAGTGTTTCTCCTAAGGTCACAAGGAACTGAATCTTCTCAGAGGCACTGTTTAGATCTTGAGCAAAGGCTTTTTGTAATTTATTTGGCCCTACTTTGTCACCTTGGTGTGATGGTTTTCCTTGTGAGGTGTTTCTGGCTGCTCAGTTTGGCTGTTGCAGTTAAACCACATTGACCTGTATTGCAAATAGGTAACCCTGGCAAATGTGACCTCTCTTTATCTCAGCTTGAGTTAAAACTTCGCTGCTCTACTTCTGAGAGGTTTTAGTACTGCACTTCTTGTAACAGCAGCACAGGACATTTTGAATCAATATGTGATGGTGACTTCATAAGAATGGTAGGATAGCATTTAACTTTCAAAGAGCTATTCAGGTTTAGTAATAGTTGACATCCATGGAAATTACAAGAGTATTGGCTATGTGGATGGTTTTCTCATGTCTGAAACCCACGACAGCAGCACCAGCAGCACTTGCTTTCTTAATGGCATCACAAACAAGATAATTGCAGTCTGATTTCTGAGTTGAGGCTTCTTTCCCTTTTTCCCTCAGCCGCAGAGCTGCACAGTCAGAGGCGCCTGTTACTCAGTTCTATTTTGGGCTGGTGCTGCAATGCGAGTGTGATCCAGGCTAACAGCTGGGCTCAAGTGCTCTTCAGAACCAGGGTGCTTTTATCCACTTCATTTCTGCTCACACAGGCAGATGGAGCAGTCAAGGCTAAACAACACAGTCATTTACCTGAGAAGCTGTGTGCAAGAGCATCTTCAGTTCTAAGCCTTAGTGTTAACTGGGCTGACCTGTGAGATGCCAGTAGCATCTCACAGAAATTGTAGCACTGCTCTTCTTTTCTCCTAAACATTTTTCTGAGAAGTGTAGGTGTGACCTCACTGCCTTGATTGAGAAACAACCTTGGAACAGGTAGGGATGTTTCTGCTCATAAGTGATCCTGGGGAAGTTTGCATGATTGACTTAAGCAACCAGACTGCAAGCTGTCCAAAAAGGTGCAGTTTGTGTGTTCCTCTTGCTACCTGAGTGCTGGCTTTGGGAATTTTACAGCCACAGCATGTAAAAGTGAACTTGGGCGTAGGGCATGTTAATTTTTCATTCAATTGCGTAGCTGATCCACTTGGACTAAGCAAAAATCCCTCTTATGGGATAGACCCCACTTAAACTGACTTGGCTGGTCACTAAGCTGCAGGGTTGCTGTACAGTGACCCTTTCAAGTTACTGCTGCATCCTGAAAACATAGTATGGCATCCTGTCTTTCTGCCTGCTGTCCTCACATGCTACCTGTCCTTTGAACCAGCTCAAGTGTTTCTAGGGAACTAGATAGTGTCCCAGACTTCTATACAGCTACTCTCTTGCATGTTAGTATGTCTTTAGCTAGATCTCAATGGGACACTTAGTACCTTCATCTTTTCTCTCTTTTCAGCCCTCTTTGTTCTTTTGGAGAGCTCTTGCCTTGGGCAGCATGTTGTTTGCAACAGCCACTTCCCTGCACAGAAAGAATAAAGCGAAACATACATTATGCAGGTTGCAAAAGACAAAAAATCAGCACAGAGGTGGACAAAGGAAGAAACCTTTCTGAATGCAGGGGCAGGCGGCTTTTGCTCAGAGGGTGGAGCTGCTCTGGGAAGGGATCTTTCCCAATGTACCTGAGATAGGTTTGCAGGCAGTGCAGGCAGGATAAGAAAGAAATCTGTGCTCTGTTCAAGACCGGAAGAAAGCACCTTAGCTGCAGCTCCTCCTGTGTACTGCCTTCCCTTCAACATGCTCTTGAGCCAAGCTCTTTTTCCCCCCATCACATGATTTTGTTCCTCAGACTGATTTTAGTTACTGTTTTCACTCAAATAACATTTCCCCCAGCCCTGTTCTAGCAGCATTCCCCTCACATAGGGGAAGTCTGAAGCTCCAATCCTGATTGCCTGGTTAGGTGTGTCCCATTATGGCTGCCCTATTTCCTGTACTTCATGAGGGTTCTTTTGTCCTCTTGAGTGCATGGCCACCAGAAGCAGGGCAGAGACTCGTGGGAGACCGTTCCCTGGAGTGATGGGTGCATCTTGAGGTCATTCTGGTGTGAGGGCTTGTATAGTTCAATTTCAGCTGTGTGGGGCTGGATTCTCAGAGTTTGTGTTTATTACAGCTTCTATTCTGAGCACCCAGAAAAGGGTTTAATTTTTTTCTTCCCAAGGGTTATAGCTTGCCATGTTTGTGAATATTTCCAGGGGAAAGGCTCTGGTTGCGTTCTTGACACATGCCTCCTGTCTGATGCCAAATCGTGTGTCTGTGTTGCTGTACCCAGGCACAGTCACACTCCCCTAAAGAGCTTTGCAAGCTCTTTTTTGTCTCTTCTTCCCTCTTCTTCCCACCCAATGTAGTCAAACCAACAGTTGTTTTCTCTAACCAGTTTTCTGGAAGGAGCTGAGCTGTTTTGACTGAGATACTGCTGTCTTAGTTGAGAAGAAAACACAGCCTCTTGAGGCAGATGCTTAATGTGGAAAACTTCAGCCAGACTGTCTGAATGGTGGACCTGGTTCAAGTCTGCTGCAAGTGAATGTTGCCTGACTCTCATTAGGGTCCTTGGTTGTGGGATACTTTTCCCATTCTTCAGAGAGGTCCTGTGTTTTGTTTTCACGATTTTCCCAGGCTCTCTGGGAGCATTTGCTGCCATAGTTTCTAGCCCTGAAGGGAGCAGCGGTGGCTGACAAGCTTGGCAGAAGAGAAGTAGGTGCAATGTGTTCTCAGCTTGAATAGACCATGAAAAAAAGCCTTCTGCAGACATCAGTGAAATTAATTGAGTGGCCCTAGGTTAAAGTTTGGCAGAACAACTAAAAGCAGTTGTGAGAAGAAATGTGTTGGGACAGGTTAAGGAGTGATGGTATCTGCTCTGCTAGTTGTGTCATGAATAATCTCGCAGGGTTGCAGCAGGTGGACACTGAGATTGAAAGCAACCACAGTGTGCCTGGACTTTGGTTGGAGCAGGGGATTCCCAAAGCTTTATCAAGCCTGGTCAAGTATTCCTCTGTGCAAGAAAAGCGGTAGATTCTTTAGCATTTACTGAATGGTGTTGCTGGGTCAGAAACTGTAAGTCTGCAGCGCTGCATTGAGTAAGTCATTCAGAATCAGCGACTCGCTCTAGCAGCAGTTCTAAATTGAAACTCCTTTCCCCTTAATGCCTCTGTCTTCTGATCACTCTTACTGGTAACGCTGGAGAATGCTTGATTCTTTCTGTTGGAGGATGTCTGTACCCACTGTATTGAAGTTTCCTGTCATGTTTTGTGTTTAGAAATGCCATGGGCTTGCAGAGAGGATCTCTATTGATTGTTTTCAACTCGTGTATTATATTTCATTCCGTTTTCTATTAACGTGAAGCAGGGTATGTGCAATTTTGGATGAGCTTTTCAAAAGTCAGGCAAAGTGAAACACCTCCAGCGTATTTCAATGAGTAATCTCCTTGAATTGAAAAATAACAAATAGATGGTTGATTTGATGCCTCAGATATGATTGCCTCTTTCAGATTACTTTTGTAGCTATAGCTGTTCACTAGGCATAGCCACTGATTGAGGGGAAAAAACATCAGCTTTTTCTGTAGCTGTCTATGCTAGGCTGCATTCATGTGCTTGAGAGAAAATGTCTGTTTCTTGTTTACCTCTACAGAACTCCACTTTTGCAATTACTGTAGGGAAACAAAACTTCAACAGAGGTCACTCAAGTTTTCTTTAACTTGCTGCCATTTATTTTTAATTTTAATTAAAATGCTGAGTGTAATGTGATTGTTATCAGCAGCTCAATAATCCTGGGCTTTCTGCTGGATCCAATGTCATTGCACCATTCTCTTGGCTTCTCAAAACCATATGTTACTTGACACTGCCTCTGCAGCGGAGCGTGCTGCACGTCCTCCTGGTGGCTTGCCGGTTAGATGTGGGTTTAAAATCTGTTGCAATCTGAGAAAGGAGACTAATTCAAGTTGTCCATTCCACTTCTCAGATAGGCAGTCTACTTCTTAAGATTCATCTCTGGGTACATAGAGAAGCCAAAGATTCCAGCAACCACACTGGGTGCCACTGGAGACATAAGCTCTTGGTTCTTGTCCATAAGAGACCACAAACAAGGTGGAGCAGCAGCTATGCACACTTCACCTGCCACAGCTTTTCTGGGAGGTGTGAAAGCTGGAGAGCATTGCTCAGGGTATGTCATGTCAAAGAGAAGCACTGAGCGTGAGTTATATGCTTCCGTGGTTAGGGAGATTGTGAACTGTGGAGTTTTTGAGTTGTTTTTTGGGATAAAGTCACGTAACTTTGCTTAGCCCTCCTTTTTTTATTTTCTTATTCTTCTTCCTGTGTGACTAAGAAACAGTACAGTTCTGAAGTAATCTCTACAAGGTCTCCAGGGTTGGGGCTCCAGCCTCTGTAGTTGGAAGGTCTGTTCTGGTCACTTAGCATTCTTAGGCCAAGTGTGTCAAAGATTTCTCTGTTTCTTGTAGCAGGAGCCTGTTAAAAGATCTGATTCATACACCAGTAAGGGATCAGAAGCTTCTGTAGGCATCTAGAATAATAAATATCTTTTAGCTTTCTCAGAACTGTTGTGCTTTCGGGGTAAATGTGGGGTTTCTTTTCTATTCCACCTTTTCCTTTGGCACAAAAGCGCCTGGCACGTAGGTGTGTGGAAGAGCTTACAATACCATTTGCTGTTGGTGAAACTATTACCATGCAAAATAAAACCAGCTCAGGCTTCTATCCACATTGTTTCAAGCATGTTCAGACATGGTTCAAAAGCATTCCAGGCTAAAGTAATGCTAATGTAGCTTTGCCTGCCATGGAGATTGAGTCGTCTTGCATCCTTGACTACAAAGGATGGTAGTAGAAGCTGGTGAGTACAGCATGAGGAGTATATTGCTCTGCAGCCCTATGGGTGTTAAATTTGGCTCTTTGTACCAATGTGTGAGCCAGTTTGCTGTGGCTGATGCTGCATCTGCATCTTTTGACATGCCTCACACCCCAAAAAAGGAAAAAGGCATGTGTAGGAAGGGTACGTTTAAAGAAGATGACGCTGTCCTTGGCCTTGGCATTCTAAGAGCTCAGTGGGGTTTGGTTGGGAATATCCTCATGTGAAGTCACAAAAAAGCCTCAAAAATTAGGTTTGTAGTGGGTTTATTATAGCTGATCAAAGGGGTTTTCTTTCTGCCCTGTGGAAATGGCACATGTGGTGTTGGTTCTGCCATCTCAGTATGTCTTGTTTCAAAATGTGGACGCTGAGGTATGATTGACTGAGGTCTGTTGCCTTGTCTTAGGGTGACCAGAGAAGTTTATTACCTGTATAGAAGTGGTAAAACAGAGTGATACTCATGAAAAGAACACTTGCATGTATCATGACTGCAGATACACTGGGCTATGGACGGTAGTGGGTAAGAAATGTGATATATGATTGGAAAAGAGCGGAAGGCAGCAGTTTTCTTGGTTAATAGCTACTGGTAAGTCTGAGAGGTATCATGATTATTTCCTCTTTTTGTCATAGAAACCCTTGCTGAATGTGGGTATTTTCCTGTCTGACCTTCTCAGACTGAGCCAACCCAAACATTGGAGCAGGAAATAGGAGTGAAGGCCATGCCAACTAGAGCAGGATGGGTTACTTCTATGGTATGACACACTGTAGAGGATGCCTTAAAAAGTGATTGTCATACCTTAGCATTCTGCAGCGCAGGGTGGAGTACCATGAATGAGAATAATTACTTGATAACTAAGAGGATTAAGGATTCCTTTGTCTTCAGTTACTGTTTATTTTGTCCTTTAGTAGCAGTTGCTGTTGAACACTGTCTGTCTTGGTGAAATCTGGAAGCACTAAGCTGGATCATTTTTTGTTTCCTGTCCTAGGTTTACCTATGGCCATGCTGGAACAGTCTTCAAGGAGTTTGTGTACATTTCAGGAGGCCATGATTACCAAATCGGCCCCTACAGAAAAAACCTGCTGTGTTACGACTACCGCACGGATGTCTGGGAGGAGAAGAGGCCAATGATTGTTGCTCGAGGGTGGCACAGCATGTGCACCTTACAGGACCACATCTACTCCATTGGTGGCAGTGACGACAACATAGAAACCATGGCTCGCTTTGACATTCTGAGTGTGGAGTCCTACAGCCCTCAGTGTAACCAGTGGACCAGAGTTGCTCCTCTGCTGCAAGCAAACAGTGAGTCAGGGGTGGCAGTTTGGGAAGGAAAGATTTACATCCTCGGAGGCTACAGCTGGGAAGAAACAGTCTTCTCCAAAACGGTCCAGGTTTATGATAAGGAGAAAAATAAGTGGTACAAAGGAACTGACTTACCCAAAGCAATTGCTGGTGTGTCTGCATGTGTCTGTGCGTTGAAACCCAAAACAGAGGACAAGAAGAAAAAGACAAAAACAAGGAAACATCAAGATCGAGGAAGATGACTACTCCTGGGTTACCACCCTTTGATGTGGGCTCCAAAAGGACCTTGTATTAAATAATTTCTATCTAACCTTAATTGTTTTTGAGTGTGGGGGGATATTCTGAAGCCTCATAAAATGTACAGTTGAATATGGGTTTGGGAATTAAGCTCATGTTTAAGATAAACACAACAAAAGAAACAAAAAAACACCCCAACACTCCAACTCTATAAGGGGTGAAATAGCAAGAGAGGTTGTGCTGCTCTCCTGAATGTTAAGTCTCAGTCTTTTACTTCTTGGCTTGTGGCATTTCCACATAAATTGTATAATATCAGAGTTTTCAAAATAAGGTTTAATCTGTGGCTAAAGTGATAACATCAAGGCAGAGGAAGGAGGCAGAGTACTGAGTGTCTGGTTTGAATTTACAGAGCAGTTCAGAGGGATTTAGAAACAGCTGCTAAGAGAAAATTAAATGGATCTTCACTGTTGTAAATCTTGATTTTTATTCTTTTTTTGTAACGTTATATTTCATTTACAATAGTTCTTGAGTTGTAAGTATCAGATTTCTGGAACCCAGGGGTGTTCAAAGAGGATATTGCTTTTGCTGGACGTAGGTCAGATCAGGTTGAAAAGCAATTCCACTGTACTCTTTAAGATCTTCCTGTGTGGCTGGAGAATAGATAGGATTGACTGGGGCTTGGATCGACAGCATTATGACTTGGAAATCTGGGAAAGGAGAGATGACTTTTGCATCCCTTGTTGTGGCACTTTTCATCTCTAAACAAGTTTTCCTTGGGCTTTAAACAGTGTCCCAGATTGAGTTAAAAAAAAACCAAAACAAAACAAAACAACAAAAAAAAGCTATTGAAGAACTTGGAGGATTTGAGAATTTGGATGGAAACTGCACAATTTGCCTCAGGCTTCAAAGCAGATGGAACTCACAGAGCCCACTGCAAGTCTGAGGTTTGCCGAATAGGGTAACAGTGGGGAGAAGTAGCAGGAGGATCCCTCAGGTGGACTCAAAGTGGGAAGATATCCCTGCCTAGCCTGAACAGGATGCAGAAGCTGGGATCCACCTCACTTAAATCAAGGCTCACAGCAGTCATGGCTAGTAGCCAGTATGAGCAGGGTCCCATACTAGACTTTCCTGTCAATAAGCTTATTAACCAAGGGTGATTAATTGGGGTTCCGTAATACTGAAGGACAGCAACTTGTTTTTTACCTGAGCTAATAGCTCACACTGTCCTCCTTTTTTTAAGTTCAAAATGTCTTTCTTTGGGAGTTGCCTTTCCTGATGGGTTTGGTGGGGACTCACCAGTCACTCACCAGTTGTGCAACCAGACACATTCCCCAGCAAGACAGGTTCAAAAGGCAGAAACCCAAAATATACTTGGGCCTGTGTCTGGGGTCCAGACACCGGGACTGAACTGACAATCGTCTGTGAGACCCTTTGTGTCACAGTATCCTCTGCATACCAAGGAGAGAAATTTCCAACCCAAGTGTTAGTCCACCCTCTACAAACACAGCTGATTCTGCTGCAGATACTAAAATTCCCCGACTGTCTGGCCAGCTTTCAGGCATTCACCCTGGGGCATTTCACAAATGCACCTCTGATTCACAAGAAGTCAATCACCAGCAATCTGATACAGCCACTTCAGTTATTGTATTAATGCCGCAGACTAAATATTCCTCCTTCCCAAGAGAAGAACTTTATAGGCAGTTTTTAAAAACTTTTATACTTTTTTATACCGCATTTTGCTAACTCAGTCTCTCGTTTGCCATATATTGTTATTTACTGTAGAAGCTACTGCTCTGTAATCGTGGCCCTGCTGTTGCCATCAGGAGCTCATCGTTTGATGGCTCTGCTGGCCTTTGTGTGGTTGCTTGGGATGCGGTGCAGCTGTTGGAGCAGCATTTACATTCTCAGCATTGTCAGGCAGTCCGCTGTAATTGTGACTATTGTACAGGCTCTTCTCCATAGCCCAGCTCGCCAGACATGCTGATAAACATGCTTTATTTGCAACTAGTGGGGATCTATAGGGACTTTGGTTTAAAGTCCTGCTGGGTAACTGTTGATTGTTGCTGGTTTTCTTCCCTGAATCTTCTTTCACATCTCCCTTGTGCACCATAGCTATGTACTTAAGATTTGCCTTCTTTATTTGCATGTGGTGTACATACAGCTGATATCCCACTACCCTCCTTTTTTATTACTTTTTAACTATTTACCTCAGCAATTGGAAAACACTAAGAAAACATTTTTGCATTTAATCACATTTGAAGCTCTTGTAAATTAAAGAACTCTCACATGCATTATGAGACTGTATTTGTATTGAAAGTTGCTTCTGAATAAGTTTATGGAGTGCAAGGAAGTTACAAATTTCTTCTTCAGTGCTAAGAAAGGATCTTAGAAAACAAATTGAAATTATTTTTGTGAAACCCCTTAAGGATTTTTTGGCATTTTAAGAAAAAAAAAAAAGGCTCCTGGAGTTAGTCTTTCATTTGTGTAAATGATTTCTTTTAAAGCCTTTTTACACTGCATGAGGTAATGGTTATTATTTTTTATCCTAAAAATAAATTTAAATCCAACCAACCAACCAACAAAAATGTTATTAAGACAAACTCATTAATTAGAGTTTATTTTATAATCTGTACTCCTTGCTATGTTGACTGACAACTACTTAACTTTTCTTGATATTTTCATGTGTATAGAACATAAATTTCAATGTTTCTGTTAATGGGTTGCTTGTTCCTATATCCTCCCCTTTTAATGTGTTTATGTATTGCATTAATGTCTGGAAACAATAAATCCAGTTTAGATTATTGCATTCATCACCATCTGACTTTTGTATTGATTTAAGGGAGGTTGTAATTATGTTTAAGTGGCATTGTTAATAGTGGAAACGTTTTAACAGGCAGAAGCTAATGTAACATGAAGTAGAAAATTCACTTCTCTGCCTAATCCACCCTTTCTGCATGGTGCTTCAAACCAGGCAGTCAGAAACTATTTTTCACATCTTTCGCAGGTGTGAGCGAAAGACCTGATCCAGTTTATACAGTGTTTTCAAATACAACACTTAATGAGGAGTACATAAACACATTAGGACTTCATAACTTTAAACTAAATTTCAGGGGCAGAATAGAACCTCAGTACTCATCAAAGCAAGCTTTATTTTTCCCAGTCCATTTTCTCATCCCTTTGAAAACAGAGGCTAGAAGTGAGTATGGGACATCTCTCACAGTACCAGAGGCCACTGGGGTATCCTAGCTCTTGTTGCTGTAAGCATTTCCCCACTACAACGTGAAGAAGTTACTACCATTTCACCTCTGAGAGCCACAGCAGTTAAGATTGCCAAAAGCACAGCCTGGCAGCATGGATTTAGGATGTTGTGAGCCCAGATATGGCTTATCACTCAGAAAATGTTAGGAGATAGCATATGATGCTCAACAATAAGTTGAGCTCCCAAGTGCTGAACTGCTCTGTGCAATCGATGTGCTGGAATTCTGCAAAAATGAAACAGTATGTACAACACAAGTGGATTTCTACTCAGATTTTCGAGGTCTGAACAGCTCCCTGCGTGAGTAATTAAAATGGGTAGACAAAAGTCATATTCTTCTGCTCTGTGCTTCTAAGGAATCTCTCTGGCTCCTGCACCTACCTTCAACTGCAAGCTCTATAAAACATTTTTAGTCCTCGCCAGGAAGCACAAATCTTTCTTCCTGCCCTGGGGAGAAATAACTACTGCTCTACCTCCTTTTAGAAAGGCACCTATTGCCAAATTGTGAGGAAAGCTCATTTTACCTGACACAGAGCAACTACCAAAAACCTCAGGTTTTCTCTTCCCACACTTCCATGCCTGTATCTTTGCATCAGCATTGTCAAGGAGCTGCTGCCTGTGACACCAACATTAGATAACATAAATCCCTTGAGATGCCTTAAGGAAAAATCACTGACATAAGAGATGAAGTTGTTCTGAAGGCTTGAGAAAGAAGCTGGAAATATTTTTGTTAAATTGACATAAATGTGCCTGAGCATCTCTTTGTCTGTCTCCATAAGATCAGACTGCTTTCCTCCAAATACTGGTGTTTTTCCATGTGCAGTTTAGGATTCAGTATTTTTTAAAGTGACAGATTTTATTTTGGCTTCTTTCAGTTCTCTTGAATGTAATAATGAATGAGAAGCTGATTACTCCTTTGTGACCTTATAGCTTTGAGTTGTCTCACAGGCACTGGGTCAGGGCTGATGCATCCCAAGTCCAGGTGGAGGTATCTTGTCTCTGTGCTGTATGTCTGAGCACAAACCAGCTCCAGCTCCTCACAATTTCTTTCTCCCTTCTGACAACTCCATGATTCAGTGAGAGACAGACAGCCCAGCAGCGGGCTTGTTGATCCCACATGCATTTTTTAGCATCACACAGGCTCTTTATGGAACTCAGAGTGGCTCTGGGAAAATATGTACCTTTGTTTATATCCTCATGGGTTTGCTGATAGAACATGAAAGTGAGACATAGACTTGCAGGTCTTTTTTGAGACTGCAGCCCTAAAACTGATGCTTGCACGAGAGGAGAGAAGGCTCGTTTTGAAGATAAGGATGAGTAAGTCACGAATAATTCAGCCATGAGGTCTGCATAGATAATTGAAACACAGACCATACCGAGCCAAGCCTTCACATGATCTACTAGAGGCTTGCCCAGACTTCAAATTTGTTTGAGGTTGACATGAACTGGTCCATATTGAAGTTCCTTACGTTAACAAATTAAATGTATTTGTTACAATTTCCCAGCAAATTTAGAAATACAGAGTCTGAAGCCAGGTTTGCATTACTGCATTTTTGGAATGTAACATTTGCTATTGGTGTTCTTTGTTACTGGCTGATTGCGTCCACCCACTTCTGGCCTCTGCGATTCAGGCCACGGCAAGTTAAAACTTCTTCTGCAGCCTTGTTTCAGTCCTCTGGATACTCCGAAGTACGGGGCTTTGGGAAAATCTCAGGAGAGACTATCCAGTGATAGCAGCTGTCAAAAAAAAAAGAGGTTCAATAAGAAGGACTTAAAGAAGCTCTTCAAAGGAAGGAGAAGCACTTTATCAGGGTTGTAAAAATGTGTTGTTACAACCACGAGAAGCCAAAGGGACTCTTCAGCAGTGACTTCTGTTCCTTCTCACAGGCACCACATCATGTAAAAACAAGCTTTGGGCCCCTCTGACTACAGCAAAAACAGCTTCATCTACCTCCCTCCAGCAAAGCTCACAGCACCTCTTGGACCTCATGCTGGAGGAGCTATGTGGCAGCTTTGCTTGGCAGGGTACAGCAACAACACCTCTGGGGATGCTGGCCTAGATTAGGTTCATTTTAAATAGAAAACCTGAAATACCACAAGACCAACAGACCCATAAGCAATCACCCCTCCTGGCAAGCCGACCAGGGAAGATAGCTGCTGCATGTAAATACCTAATGGTAGGCAGCGGTGAGGACAGAGGAGAAAGAGCTCCCTCCCCAACACTGTTTTTGTTCCATTATGGGCTCAAGTTTGGCACCACAATGGCCCCTTAGATTCTTGGTGCTTTAAGTAATGTTTCTAGGTTTTCCCTATGCAGCAGCCACCTTGTTTTTCTGTGTCTTGATCCCTCAAAATACAGCACAGTGCCGTTTTCTTTTTTTCCCTGTTGAATCCCATTACCTGAATGACTGGAGAAGTAGCAAAGCCCTTATTGTGCCTAGAAACTGCTGGGATAAAAGTTCTTCATCTCTGAAGAAACTCTTCGGGGCTCCTAAAGCTCTGGCCGCTGGGAGGACAGCAGGACACCTCCCATACTGATCAACCAGTTCTTGCAACATTCCAGGAAGATAATCTCCTCCACCCTGAAAGAACAGAGGTGTGGGTCCCGGTTGCTTCAGAAAAGTCATACATATAAATCCTTCACCTTCTCATTGCTGTCATGAGCACAGGTCTTTTGATGCAGCAAAATTGTGAAGAGTCTGATTTGGAGGGCTGAGCCATTCCCAAACACTTTGCATTTGCTGTGGGATAAACACAATTACAGCAGTTACTGGGAGGCAGCTAACCTGGGAGTAGTTTATTCAGCTCACCAGCTAACATCAGACAACCCTTTATTTCCACAGCCATGGACCACGTTTGCTGTTGATCGCTTCACAAAGAGATTAACTAAGTACCAGGTTGTTAAGAACACTGCTTTACTCCATGAATCTTAAGAGCATGGCTTCACTGAAAGACATACAGCAGTTTTTTGAAGTAATACAGCATGTTGTTTGTGAGCTGTAATTCCTGGCCACTGGCATAAGGGATAGATAGAAAGAAAACTGATTTGGGCACTGCAGTAAGTGGCAATGCAATAACAGACCATTAAAATGGCAAAAATGAGTGATAAAAGAGAACTGAGTTACAAACTTCCCAGCAGGTTTCTGCAAAACAATAAATTTTCCTTTTACAATAAAACTTGCAAAACTTGTATTATTGCAAAACACTCCGGTAAATTTAGAGTCTTTACAATTAAGCTGTATTAAGATGGGTTAATATTCGAAGGCGTTTTAAATGTTGCTGAATTACATGACAATGACTTTATGCCCATGTCAGTTTTTGCCATCAGCTACAGCATTTAACAGTATTGGTATTTGAATCAGCCAGCTTTCAAGTGGGAAGTACTGTCCTCATTTGTATATCAGCTATTTGAAGGGGCTTTTCCCAGCAAAACCAGCCTCTTTATTTAGGCAGCGCTGTGGGCAGAAGGGAATTATGCCTTCAAGCACATGAGCTACATAAGGGTTTTCACTCCTTTATTTACCTTGTAAATGAAACTCCCGAGGGAAGAGGGGGTTTCAGACCTTTGAAATGCTGTATGCAAAAGGCCTATACATCTGTCTCCCTTTTTTGTGCCTCTCTTTTCATATTAAAACAGTTTTCACTGCTAGTTCTCTGCCTTGGGACAGAAGAGCAACACTTGCTAGAAACACAAGGCAGCGACAGCACGGGTGTGCCGGCTAAAAGGACAGAGGCCGATACAGAAAATCATTCGATGTCATGGGCACACATGAAGTGCTGCAATGGGTAAAACGAGAGGGAGACGTCCTTATCGGAGGGAGGCGGATCAATCTTCTTCCCATTGCCTCCTCTCTCAGCCGCCAAAGAAACAAAGTTATTTATTTCCCTTTCTTCTCTTCAACTTTCTCGGTAACGTTAAGTTACCTATCACTTGCATCCCAACTGAACGAGAGTTTCGTAGGATTTGGCAGTTTAAGGAGAAAAATAAAAGGAGTAAATTAACAATTAATGTAATGGATTCTCGACTGGGGTTTTCAGAATTCGGTTATGAGTCAGTCCTCTCAAAATCATGAGACTGGCTTAGTCACTTGAATTTTTTTTTTTTTTTTTTTTCCCCAGATATAAACAATGAGCCCATTCCCACTCGTTATTTGGGTCAGACGTGGGACAGCTACGTTCTGCCTCAGACGAGCATGATTACCTGACGGAGCAACCACTGCCGTGCGGCTTCTAACAGCCTCTTGAGGTGAACCCCGCATTAACTCCTCTGGGGCAGCCTGGCTACGTGCAGTTTTCCAGCCGCGTTTCTTCTGCACCGCTCTCCCTCACTGCAGTACCACAGGGCCGACCGAAGACAACGACTCTAAGAACCACAGTCCAGTCGCCAGATCTCCTCAGCCTGGACCCGCCTCCCGGCAGCTCCCCCTCCCCAACCGGCACCCGGAGGCTGAAACCGAAGCGGTTTTCACCTCCTCGCCCATCCTCCAGCCTCTGGGCGGCTCCATCAGGGACGGACCCTCTCCGCGCCGCCGCGCCCCTACCTCAGGACCACCCCCTTGCCGCCATGGCGCATGCGCGGACCTCCCCCGCCACCGCCGCCCCCCCCGCCGCTCCTCCTC
>JAOEHY010043883.1:0-41510 GCA_025447955.1 Psilopsiagon aurifrons | reverse complement strand
GAATGGGTTGCCCAGGGAAGTTGTGAATGCTCCATTGCTGGCAGTGTTCAAGGCCAGGTTGGACAGAACCTTGGGTGTCATGGCTTAGTGTGAGGTGTCCCTGCCTATGTCAGGGGGTTTGGAACTGGATGATCTTAAGGTCCTTTCCAGCCCTAACTATTCTATGATTCTATGATTCTATGATATGTGTTATACATGTATGCAACAGATTCAGTAATGGGAAAGTAGGTTCAGTTATGTAAAGAGTAAATTTTCTTTTAAAGAGCTAATTGAAACATCTATTTGAATAAATACTCCTCCTGTATTTGCTATTTCAACTTCTACATGTATATAGCCAAAAATAAGGCCACTGTGTGTTTAAAGAAATGTTGATAACATTTAAGTGACACGAGAAGACTGGAGGTAGTACTCTGTATTTATCATATTTTGTCAGCCCTTGGTAACATACAGTATTATAAATATATCAAATATGTTTACAAAAGATGTGAACAGGTGCTAACGCTTGCGTTCCAAATGTTGACAGGCCTTAACAAGATGTTCCCTGTTTACCAAACTGTGTCCCACAAACAAGGCAAGAAAAAGCCTGCAAACTAGGGCAAATAAAGTTTTTCCAAGTAATTTAAATTTCTTCCCAAGCTCTTCTGAAACTAGCTTTTTCTAATCTAATTTATCATACATAGTACTCAGGGTTCCACACTGGGCACAAATTGTCAAAGAAATCTCCAAAGATTATGATCCTTTTTCATTCATAAGGCAGATGTAGTATATATTTACTGCTAACATTGTTATCACTAATACTAATTATTACTAACATTATGCTGGATTCTAGACGCCCTGTCAGAAGGTAGCTATTGTACGTTCATATACATCAAAGTCTATCTGCAGAGTTTAAAATCTCAGACAGAAGCATAACACAGGAATATAATGAACATAGTACATAAGGAAATTATGAGACACCATTTGAAAAGAAAAAGCCATTCAGAACAGCTTTTCCAAGAACAGTGAGTTCTTCAATTTTTATGACTTAACTCCTTTATCTTTAATAGTGTAGAAGCTTAAAATATCTATTGAACCAAAATTGACATGACTTTCCTCTAAGACTAGAAAAATTACTGTACAAAAACATATGGACAACAGTGAGCACACTCTTATTTTCTGTTTGATCTTGAACAGTAAGTATCAGATATGGCTCAGTAGCAACTTTTAATAGGAAGTAACAAAGCATGTAACTATTCTTCTTAAGAAGACAGTACACAACACTTTTAAGCTGTTGGATGTTTGAATTGTAAACCATTTTGATACTGTGCTGTTATCTGCAATTACAAAGGCAAAGGAATGCACTAGCTTCAATTCTTTTAAACAATGGCTTTAAGTAAATTGCCACTAACTAAATCATTTCCATGATTTCATTCTGCAGCCACACCATTGCTTAGGATCATTACCTCTTAGAAATCATATGTGATTCTCCTCTATTAGAGGTTCCAGACAAGGCTGAAAAATGATCAAGTCCTTACTGCAATTAACATGAGTGCAAATTCTGAATGTACATCCATACAGGTAAATATAGAAATTTTCTAATATGTTGTTCATTTCAAGGGGCATTTTCCACTGCTTTAAAAAGCATTTTAATTAAAGCACAGTTAAAATACTCCCCTCCATGAAGACCTCACCAGTGTGGTATTCAAGCATATCTTCTGCTCAGTATTCACCTGAAGTTGCTTTAAGACTTAGTGAGACAGGACTGGCACAAGGTTATGCATATCTGGTTTTGCATGATTTAGCTGATATAATTCCTTGTTTCCACTAGTGCCTAGTCATGTTAGGGGTATGGAGAAAGTCTGTGGCTCCGTTGAAGCATGGTCTGAGATGAAACAGACGGAGAATACCTGTATAATATATGGGTAGTGTCAGGTTGTCTGGCTGAGGAAGTTCATTTGTCATTGCTCCATGGTGTACCTAAGTTAAAGCAGGTTTTAGTCCCTTGCCAAGAAACGTGATATAACAGTCTTCATTATGTCACTCTGGCTAGTACATTGTCACATGTCTTTTAAAATCTGGATAGTAGTGTGGTTGTCTGGAAATTGGTCATCTCAAATTTAAGCTATTACAAAATACTCAGAACATCTTAAAACTGCTCCTTAACTGAAGCTTTCATAGTTTGTCAGCTACCATTGAAATCACAGCACCAGGAATAAGTGAATCTATATTCTAAACAACAAACTTGCAGGCCTGATTACCACATGGTCTGCTTACTCCCATGCGATACTGGTATGATTGACTGATAGCATGTTCTTTATAAAATTTCTTTCATTGTAATAAAAAATATTTAGCTGATCCACCATTCTGTATGAACATGACTTCACTGAAACGCTAAACTTTTCAGTGGGTGTTTCCCAGCTGTCCCCCCATAAGATCTGACCCGAATTTCATGGTGATTTAAACTGTAATCACAAATTGTTGCTTTCAAACTTAAGTTATAACATAAGTAAAGTGGATAAAAGTTGCGCAATATTTGACAATCTGCAATCTGCTTCTCTTGATTCAAAATGCATTTCTGAATATCAAGACAATGGACTTTCTGGCAAGACTACAGAATGCACAAACCTTAATTCAATTCCACTTTCTCCACCTATTACCACACTGCATAAAAATAGACACAGTAAAGATGCCTCTCTTCAGTAATCTTCAGCTCTTGGTTACTGCTTACACCTCCATTAAGCACCAGCGCTGACTCTGTTTGTGGGGACCAGGCATAGCCCAACATCGGTGGTTTGAGCTAAGTCTGCTCTTCCTTTATCATCCATGATGATTTCACAGTGCTGCCTGCAGCAACAGTTAAAAGGAGTATAATTCATAGAGTAATTCTTTCACCCTGCCAATAAGAAAACAGGAAAAGCTGCTTATGCTTTCAGGCAGAGTTAAATTTTAAGTTAGAAACTGGAAATTCTTATCCAGACCTGCAGAACTTAAAATACAGCAGGTTGTGATATTCTGTAACATGAAAATTTTCAGACACTTTGATAAGTACAAAAGGGATTATCATGACTATATCCATTTTTAAGCTAAGAGGGAATTTTAATATCATGTATTTGTGGGAGATCATGCAGACATCATCAAATGCATTTATTTTCTTGTGACTTTGGAAAAATGTTCTTGTTTTTTGAATACAAACCAAAAAGTTAGGGACATACAATCTTCTGTTTACTAGACATCACAAAAGAAATAAAAAAAATTGAATGGAGAATGAAAAATTAGCTTGACTGTATATATCTTTCTATATTTTTTCCCTTTAAGCTCATTCTCCTTTCAAACCAGATTATTTAGTTAAATAACAAATCTATGAATTATTCTACAGTAAAGTTTAGTATATATATATATAAAATATCGCTAATTAAAACAAATTCCTCTGATGCAAAATACCATTCCACTCTTCCTATTCCTTCTTTAAGAACTAAATAGATTACTGACATGCATGCAGATGACTTCATATCAATCTCTTAAATGCTACTTAAATTACCTTAAAGAGTATTTAAAGCAACTAAGAAAGAATAATTCCTAAAAGCACTGAAGGAAATGTCTAAGAAAAATTACTATCAAAACCTGCCCAACATTATAAAGACAATATATATTACCTGTCTTCCTCTCAACAGGACTAAACTTTTTTAATGAGTGGCAATATAGTAAAACAGAAACTAAAAGTATAAAAAAGCAAGGAAGACGAGAAGAAATTGCAAGTCAGATGGAGGAGCATACTAGACTGGAATTGTGAATTGACTGGAATACTAGACTGGAGTTGTGACTGCGTACACAGAGCTGGGGAATAGTATTTTGTGGGCAGACCCACAGAAGTGGACTATTTTTGGCTAATGTTATTTTTAGCATGAGTAACTTTTTGGTCAGAGTCTTGAGGATTCCAGTAAATAGCAAAATGCAAACACTGTGCTGCATTAGCATATACTATAGAAGTTCTCTCTACAGCAGAAGATTACAACCAATGTGTAAACAGCTTTATTTATATATATCCCAGATGTATTCCGAATTAGTCCTGGTTCAAGCCTGAATTTTATCCAAGTAGCATGAGTGCTTCTCTCTGGTGTGTTGGGGTTTTTTTCACAGAATTTGTCTAGCTTTTTTACACCCCAGCCTTCACACAGACAAGTTCTCTTTCTCTCTCTCTGTCTCTCTCTCCTTCTTTCTTACTATGCGTGCTGCAAAATAGCCTTTTCAGGCTGATGTACTTAGTATATTTCACCTCTGAGACTTGTACATTTGTAGGTGTCAAATGGTCCAAGTCACAAAGCATTTCTCATGCTCCAAATTGGCTGAGTTTAACTTATACAATCAACCCACCTCTGCAGGAGTCGTTTTCAGAGATGATTTCTCAGACCAGACAGACAGTCAACATTTAAACTGATCCCTCTGGTCAACTAGCAGAAAAACTCAAAAAAAACAGGGAAAAATAAACACTGTGGCTGGCTCTGGCAGTCTAGATGCCTACCACACATTTCTTTCTGCAATTCCTTTGAGAACTGTCTTATTTCATTTTCTATTTTGCTTGAGATGAGAATTTTTATAGTTTTTAGAGATTTTTTTCCCACTCATATCAAAGCTTCCCTGTGCCAACAGTCTATTTTTGCACTATATTCTTTCTGTAAAGAAGTTTTCATATACTCTTCCCATATGACTCTAACAACAAGTTATTAGTACAATTTAATAGATGGCATTATGTAGGGGTATCCTATTTTTGCAAGAGAAAAAGGTGTTGTTTCACTGCTGTCTTAAATCTGTTGTACTTTCAGACCGTAATGTGACATGCTGTATTCATGCCTCCCTAGCAGCTGCCTGGAAGTTGCTGTAATATTAAGAATTAGCATCCTGCAACAAATAATTGTCTCCTGTTTTCACAGGAGAAATTTCTCTTATCAGATCAATTAAATTCCAGTCTCAGACTAAAAGATACAAAATGAGGAGTGAAAGAGAGGGAGAAGACAATCAGGGTATGGCAGTAAATACAAGTAACTTTGCCAGTGAGTTTTATTTACATGCCACTCTGAGTCTGTCAGGAATGGCCAAATATCCCATGCTTCCTTGCTTTCATAGGGAGAAATTATGACTATTTTCACCTGCTTTCTCTTGTACAGAAATAATTTTCAGGCTGAGCTGGTAGAAGTCAAAGGGTGACAGCAAATGTAGAAACTGCACTTGTGCAAACACAGAGCTTTTCACCTGCATGAACATAAACAATTTATATATTTACAGCTCACAAACCAAATGAGAACCAGGGAAACTTTCCAAAGCTAAGGGTGAGGCAAATTCAGGATAGCACATCTGGAGAATACAGATTTTAACAACGCCTCCAGCTTCTTCCTTCTTCAGGCACTCAGTTTTGATAAAATGCCACCAGAGGTTCAGTAATAGTGGTTGATAAACAGTTAAATGTCTTGTTTTCCTGAACTACCGGACATACATTGAATAGGGGGGAAAAAAAAGAAAGAAGCAAAGCTTTTTCCTGATTAATTAAAAAAAAATAATAAATGTGAGTTAATTAGACTAAGAGCTATTGGCATAATTATATGTTCAAATAAAAATGCTCTTAATACAAATTAAAATGTTTAGCATTTGTTACTGCATGCCTTCAAAAATTGTAATCACTTCATTAGTACAACAAAGAAATTGAAAGTTCTATAGGGAAAATTTTGAAGTGGAACATTTTGACTTCTCCAATTGATTTCCTTCTTTTATTTGATACATTTTTCTGGATCTTGTTCATGGGTGTTTTCATAAGGGTGTAAGAACAATCCTGAACCTGTTAGATCAAAATTCCTTCAGTTCATTCTGTTATGACTCATGAACTGTACTGTAACATGAAGGAAGGTTATTAAACTTGTGGACAATATTTGAGTAACACTTCTTTTGCAGCTTCTGGTAATTAGCAGTTCAGGCTTCTGAACTGGACATTCAGCCTGGACTGTCAGACTTAGGAGCCACTGGTGCACCCGATCTCCATGAAATTTTTCATTCCTATTGTAGTCCTTTTGTAATTTTGGCCTGTGGTTGACTCCATGAAAAGAAGTTCCACAGCATAAATGAAAAGTATTTGCTTCTACTTGTATAAATCCAGCTAACTGATCACTTATTAACATGCAGGCACTCCTTCCTCTCTGTGAATATTCCCTATTCATTTTCTGCATACCATTTATGATTTCCATCATAGCTCTTTTCATTATTTTTCCAGTTCTAGTCTATGCGATCTCTCTTTGCACAAGAGCCATTCTCTCTAACTTTTCTACTTCTACTGAATTAATTTTGAGATGGATTAACCAACATCACTCAATATTCTGCATTTGATTGCATCATTGTCTTATAAACCCATTTTCAGAGCTGTGCTTTCCTGTTAATTATTTTCCTAATGATTCCTGACACTGTATTAGATTTTTGGGTCAGAGCTGAGTCCTGACCTCATGTTTTCAGAGAAAAATCTAAAATAATTCGGTAGGATGTACATAACATTAAGTAGTTCAGCACTTCCATAATTGGTTCTCTCTAGTTTGCATGTCATCCACTTTTGCAATGTCCTACAAATCATTGAACTGATTTCTAGTAAAATATCTTATATGAGCTCAATTTGATATTATTCTTGATATCCATTCTCTGAAAAGAATGACTGTAGTGCAGCAGCTCCCTAACTTATAGACAAAATTTCCTCATCATTTAAAATAATTTAAAATTATTTTTGAACTAACTTCTTGGATTTTTAAGATACATCTCAAAATATGTCTGTCTTGGCAAAATAATGTTTCCTTCATATCAAAATTTAAGCTTTTTTTAAATTATCTGTCCTTTAGACAAGGTTTCCACTCTTCAAAAGGAGAAAAATCTTACTGCTTCTCACAGTTTCCTTTGCTCTGCTGTTAATCCCAGTAAACACTTTCATTCCTTAGAGAGTCTATTGATTATATTTTGATCACATCTATAAAACAGAATTTTTAAACAAACTACATTTTGCTTCTTAATATTTCACCCTCTCAGCTCCCTCTTTAGCTTGTTCACTTACATTTTTGTGTAATTCATATAAACATTTTCCTGTAATTCTCCTATTTCATCTTAAATTTGCTGCCTTCAGTGGTATTTTCCCTTCCTACAAGGATGTTGAATTTGGATCTGTTACAACCATGATTCCCCAACAGCTGTGTGAAGCAATTCTAGAAGCAGGTCCTGTGCACAACAAAAAAGTAAATCAAGACTCATGTCTCCTCTTGCTTGCTAACTGCCCAGTTTTTCCAATAAGTAAGCATTCAGGCGATCTAAAATGTAGAGTGCGCATCATGCATTTTTGTTACAGAATCAGCATAGGAATAGTCAAAGTGTTCCAGTACCATTAATTTTCTGCCTTATACACCCTCAGAATCTCCCTTAGCAAGTCATGGTTACTGTTTCTATCAGCCTAATAAAACCTGATACTATACTCCTACCACTTTGGCATGACATTTCAACCCAGTTAGATTGTGTAAAATTTAGAAAAAGTTATCACATTGCTTATTTTTCACTTATAGTATGACGTAATTATTCTGGATGCTCCAAATACTTTATTGAAATTTGTTATCCTCTTGCTTACGGGCTCCATAAATATGTACAGCAGTCTGGCCAAATTAACATAATATCAACTTCTACAGCAGAATTTGTTACCCTCTCATTGCTTCAAAGCCTACTGTAAACAATTCCTGCCCTCCTCCCTGCCACTCTGAAAATGCCTCTAATCTTCTCACATTGCCTTAGATTGCTGAACTGTGTCTCAGGAAAATATTACCAGCCTTCCTACTTCTTTTCTGCAATTCTCAATAAATCAATTGCTGCAAATCATTAAAAGCAAAATTAATCTGGATTTAGTGAGCAACAGCAGACTGGATAAAATAATATACTCATGTTTGAAGTAATTAGTAAATGAAGAAAAAAAATTAGAAAGTAAATTGACATCATCCATACTCAGAGACACTCCTTAGACAGGCGCCCTATAGAGGTGGTTACTGTTTTGTTGATTTACCAGGTACAGCCAGGCATTAGGTATTGGGCGGACATTTGGCTACCCATGCCATTCTATGCTGTAGAACTGGAAGAGGAAACTAAATCAGGATTTTCAGATGCTGCTTAAAGACCCCTAAATCTTAGATCCACTGTTTTTTTACCTATCAAGCCCTACAACTCTACTCAATTTTCTACCTTTTTGTAAAAACTTAGCACAAATCTCTTAATGCCTGCAGCTCTGACATTGAAGAAATGTTCCAGACTAAACCTTTTAGTCTGTAGAAAGGGAAATATTTGTATTAATAGATGATTCAAAATGGGATTACTCAGTAAGGTCTAATGCACAGGATATATTTTCTCTGTCCCATAGCAACAATGTATTATAGAACCTGATAGTTGGTCTTTTTTTGAATAGCAGTTTCTTTGCTATGCTATTTCAAAGCTGAAGACCAACTGAAAGACGCCCGTTTCTCATGCTCCACAGCAATTCTTACACTTTAGAAAAAAGACACCACACAAATAAAAAACATATTTCAGTAGTTATAATTTAACGACGTACTGCAATCCTGAGACAGTTAATTCCCAGTGGAAATATTAATATTTTAGTTTTTACTATTAACAAATAATGCAGTGTGTTTTAAAGGCATAATATAAAACAAGCTTTACAGAAAAGGTCAGGTTCCAACAGATGCCGTCCATAGATATGCAACATTCAAAATAATTAGCATACAAACACCATTATTTATTTCTCTAACCAGCCATTTCAACTTTTGAATTCATATTATGCAAATATCTGTTTGGTTCTCAAGAATTTATGACTGTTTAAAAAAACACTTATTAAAAATAAGAACAAAATAGATACAGAATAGAGTCTAGAAAAAAATAACAATAATTAATTTAAGAAGTGATGCTTTGTGCATCCCTTCTTTCTGCTGCTGTTTCTCGTTGAACTTTAAAATGTGACAAAAAACATGTATTCCAAGTTTCATCTCTCTATTTGACATTAAAAAAGATTATTACCTTTTCAAATTGATTTGCTTTTAATTGGGAAAAGACCTTTCCACACAAAGGTTACAATAAGACTCATATTAGTCAAGCATGGACACATTTCATGTCCACTTCTTACTCTGCCAAGGACACTAAAGTGAAAACCAGACCATTGCAAGCAACCTTTGACACTCATTCCTTTTATAATTCTTTCTTAACAACAAAAAAGTAAATAACAAAAATGAAAATAAAAAAAATTAGCCAGTTCAAACTTGCTATTGAAATGATGCCAAGTAAATATAAATAAGTATTTCAGCGGAGGGGCTGAGGGGGAGTAATTCTCTGCAAAGCACACAATGAATGGATTGTTAAGAAAGTACTCACAAAATATGGCTGGATCTGCTGTCTGCTTTACTGTGCATCTGTAAATCCAAGCAAGCGCATCATAAGTCCTTCTTCTTCGGTAAGGAATGTGGCCAGAAATATGTAGGTGGCATAGGCTTTTCTTTATTGAGAGTTCTAATTTCAAACGAGAATTTGCAATGCTTTTGTTTGCCAAAAATTTGGAGCACCTGAGCCTGAATTACTAACAGCTCTCCAAGCAAAGTTCACATTTAGGGCTACCTTCTTTGAATCACAAGACCTTTGAATGTCATAATGAAAAAAAAAACAGGTTTTCTGATTCATGTCTGGTCTATGGTCCATAGAATTACTCTGGATCTGAAAAGGCTGCACTGCATTCTAACCTGATCATGGTCAGCAATTCCCAGAGAACTTTTCATGAGTTGAAATAAAATGCAGGTATATTATGTTAGATATGCAAATTTCTACCTTTCTGAAACCCATTTTAACTGGATATAACATTTTTTACTTCAAACATTGTATATCTTTTTATATTAAACCATGCCTTATACCACAACATTTTTTATTTCATACTTGTTTCTGTTGTTATTATGAAATTAAATTTCTCTGGCAGATAAGATATTCTGTGTAATCTGTAGGCCTAGAACTAGTTTTATTTGTATTTGTTAACAGCATAAAAATGTTTATGAGTCCATGGAAGATTTATATCTGTACAATGGTATGATCTAGCCAGTATTTTATAAAGTGTTTGCAGTTCTGTCAGGGTGAAATTAAATACATAAGTACAAGATTTAGTCGTTCAGATGCTTAAGCATTCGAAGTGGTTTAACCTTTCTATCAGTTTCACAGTTTAAAGAGGTATTATCTAGCTTCATGAGCTCAGCTTACTGAACATGGAAAAGTTAAATAGCCCGAATGATGCCAGTAGTCTGGCTAATTAGCAAATGTTCCTTATTGGAATGGAAAATGACTGCTGTGCTTTAAGTATGACTATTAATTATAATGTTAGCTGAATATTTGTAATCACTTCAAAATTAACCTTAGTATCCTCAGGAGATTTTTCTTGGTAAGAGTCACTTAGAACCTGAAAAACTAATTATTCAATGAATGATAAGTGCAGAAAGTACACAAATTAGTTCTTTGTTTACTGCTTTATGACTGTACCATATAATTTGTATTGTAATTAAAATTTGTTTTATATTGTAGAAAGAAAAGTGTATAAATCAGGGTTAATAATAGCATTTTAGAGTGATGTTGGCATTTCATTAGTGCTGTCTATTCCTTGGCCATATAAAAGTGAGAGGAAATCTTCAGGTAAGACTTTGACAAGTAAAGAAATTTTCTGCATCTCATGATAGAGTCCAGATTTTAAATTCACACATCACAAAGCATGGAGAGAAACACTTAAGACGCAATAGCTGAGTTCCATCATGACTACCTCCTTCATGCAACTTCATTTGCCAAAAGCTTGTGTGCTTGACATTCACCCGCTGCATCTTGTTGAACAAGGCATTGATTAATGAAGTCATCCCTTGAAAAAGATACCCAGGGCCGTTACATTAATCTAATAATATTGTTATGTAAGAAACTCAATTAAATTATATGAAACTGATACCACATGCTGTGCAATAAACGTATTTATTGTCCATTATACTGTAGACACATTCTATTTAAATATGAATTTAGTATAAGGGATTACAAAGTCTGAATATATTAAAACAAAAATACAATTATACTATTCAGACTTAAAGCTCTAGGAAAAAAATAAAAAATCACAATTGCTGCTAGCGACAGGAATTATAACCTAGTGCAACAGGAATTAATCCTGCTGTCAGGGAGGTTACATGGGACCAAACCTAAATGCAGGACTACCTTTGCAGAGCTTAAAAGATCTCAGCTGAAAGATTGCTTCGCACTTTGAGTCTTTTACTATGCATCCTATCAGTTTCATGTATTGCATTTTTATTTTAACTATTTCAAAAATCCCTTAATAGATGATTGTTTATTTCAAAAACTAACAGCTTTCTGGATCTGCCAGATCAGCTTAAAAAAGATCTGAGTGGCCAACCAAAATATTTTTATACAGTTGGCCAGGACTGAGTTTGCCAGCACTAAACCAGAAATCTTTATATTTCTAGTGAAAGAAAAATGACAAAAGTAATCAAACTAAATTACATGGTCTCCCTTTACATGAATTGAAAATTGATCAGTTTTTGCAGGAGCTCTGAAAAACATATCTCAGAGAAGTGAGATAATTCATATTCTGCCTCTCCATCTTCACTGACTATTAAGGGATCTTGGGGAACTAGCACGATGGCAAAAATGAATTTTAGATAGCTATAGTTACAGGTGATCACTCCCATGCAAATTATGTAAATGTTATCAGACATCCTGATATTTTCTGAATGAGAAACAAAAAAAATATTCTGTTTTGTTGCAAATGTTTTTGAAATCTCCCTGACTTCATAAAATATTTAATTTCCAATAAAATTGTATTTCTCAGTCCATTTGAGACAGAATTCATCAGCTCTAACAAAACTTTCAGAACATAAAAATATAGTGTAAAATTATTAATCTCGGAATAGATTGGAGATCTCTTCCTACTTCTAGCTTCATCCCTGCTTTCCTTGGCCTGTAGTTCCAGAAAATTTGCTACTTATTGCCCCTTTTCTTGCATGGAGAATCCAGTTAATTGTAAAAATTGCAACTTTTAGTTCATCTCCTAGATCCAAATAAGGCACATAATAACAATGATTTCAAATCGTTTTGAGTACCCAGATCATTTTTTTTTCTGTTACCTCAGTTTGGCTATATTGAACTATTTCAGTGTAAGCGTGCTAGCCTGGCTACATCAGTTATGTGGTAGATTTTGAATAGGAAATGCATAAGTTGCAGGAACCATGAGTCCAGTTCTCTATAGCTTTAAATTAACATTCAATGCAGAGGGTTTGGCTGAACCTCTGCTCTCTGAGCTTCAGCTGACCACATGCCAAGAGACACAATAAATACACAGCAAATATAATAGCCAAAACCTGCAGTAATACAATCCAACGGGAAAGAACTGAGAGAGATTAAAGACCTTCAAGAAGAAGTCATATCAAGATGCATGACACCTGGGGTTAGAAACGCTCACCTATGCAAGAGTATTTCCAAACCAAATCCATTTTAGTGGATTTCAGTTTGCAACATCAAACTGAAAAGTCTGATCATACGGCCAGAGTTCAGAAACATTGTAAGAACAGTCTCTTTTTTTTGAGAAATCAAAGTTTAAACCTGTCTGGTAGCTACAAAATATTAGAATTATAGAATCATAGAATCATAGAATAGATAGGGTTGGAAAGGACCTTAAGATCATCAAGTTCCAAACCCCCTGCCATAGGCAGGGACACCTCTCACTAAACCATGCCACCCAAGGCTCTCTCCAACCTGGCCTTGAACAACGCCAGCAATGGAGCACTCACAACACCCCTGGACAGCCCATTTCAGTGCCTCACCACCCTCACAGTAAAGAACTTCTTCCTTATAGCCAATCTAAACTTCCCCTGTTTAAGTTTCAACCTGTCATCCCTTGTCCTATCACTACTCCCTAATCAAGAGTCCACCTCCAGCATCCTTGTAGGCCCCCTTCAGATACTGGAAGGCTGCTCTGAGGTCTCCATGCAGCCTTCTCTTCTCCAGGCTCAACAGCCCCAACTTTCTCAGCCTGACTTCCTACAGGAGGTGCTCCAGTCCTCTAATCATCTTCTTCTGAACTTGCCCCAACAGCTCCATGTACACAATACTCCAAGTGAGGTCTCAGGAGAGCAGAGTAGAGGGGCAGGATCACCTACTTCAACCTGCTGGTCATGCTGTTTTTGATGCAGACCAGGATACGGTTGCCTTTCTGGGCTGTGAGCACACACTGAAGCTGGCTCATGCTCAGTTTCTCATTGACCAACACCCTCAAGTCCATCTCCACAGGGCTGCTCCAAATCTCTTCTCTGCCCAACCTGTAGATGTGCCTGGGATTTCTCTGACCCAGGTGTGTCACTTTGCACTTGTCATGGTTAAACTTCATCAGGTTGGCATCAGCCCAGCTCACAAGTGTGTCAAGGTCCCTCTGAATAGCATTCCTTCCCTTCAGCATATCAACCAAACTGCACAGCTTGGTGTCATCGGCAAACTTGCTGAGGGCGCACTCAATCCCACTTTCCATATCACCGACAAAGGTGTTGAAGGAGATCAGTCCCAACCCCAGTCCCAAGGGACACTACTTGTTATTGGTCTCCAACTGGACATTGAGCTGTCAACCACAGCTCTTTGCATGCACCCAGTCAGCCATTTTTTTTTTTCACAAAGTAGTCCATCTATTAAATTGATGTCTCTGCAGTTTGGAACCAAAGATGTCATTCTGGACAGTGTCAAACACTTTGCATAAGCCCAGGTAGGTTATGTCAACTGCTTTACCCCTATCCATCAGTTCCATAGCCCCATCATAAAAGGCTGTTGCACTAAAGGAGAGAAAATAAACCCCTTGCTTTCCAGAAAGGTGCCGGCTACAGCTCCAATGTACAACTACCAGTCCGACCGTGCTCACTATATGGAACTTTACTTATCTGGATTCACCGATAGCTCACCACACTGCCAGTTCAATCATGCTCATGAACCCTCACAGCCACACCGAGAGATGGGATTGCGTTCAGAGAGAGAATTACGATAGGCTACTGAAACAGTGAAGTTTATTGAGGCAACAGGATACCGGTTCGTGTGGATTGCCAGTGATAAATACTGTCTGCAAAAGCACGTGCGAACAGTAGTTAAATGGATGCAAGTGCTCAATAATTTAATACAACCTGGCTCTAAAATATAAAGGTAACAGTGAACAGTAACTCTATAGAGATTCTAAGTTTTCCTGGGGAAGCACTGGATACAGTGCAAGTCTTACCCACAGGCATTCCTATGGGGGGGGGAAGAAAGGTCCAGCCCTTCAATTGGTCCCAGGAGTCTGTTGATGTTATCTTCCTCAACTCGTTTATGATGGTAACTTCCCCAATAACCCCCCCTCTCTTGGGTCATTTTATGCTGTTTTTCACCTTCAAGGTGGAGCTTGCGTGACTCTAGTCATATATACCTTTATTATTATTGGTGCAAATCTCTTTCACTTCACTTTTAAAGGTATATGACACCAAAAATTCAGAGCTCATGCTCAAAAAGGGTTGATCTCATTTTGAAGGTGGGTCACATTGGAGATGGGAGTGCATTTTAGCATGTAAATGCATTATAATGACATTATAATGAAACAAAGTTCACACAGAGGACAGCATCCAGTCAAAAGATGACAGGCTGCTAGCTCAGGGTAGCAAGTATGCAGTTTATCAGTTTCTTGTACCACCTAGTTGTCATCTTTTGCTGGTGTTAGGACAGAGTGTGGCCGCGAGATCGCCGCCCTGCTCCATCCTCCATCTGTGTCCCCAAGGAAACGCTGTGGAGTGCACATTCCTGGCATACCAGGTGCAGCAGCATCTCCCCCCTAGAGGCCCTGACAGTCTGTTTTTCCCTTATGTGAGGACAATGCTGAATTTCAAATATAAATTTCATTCCTAATTATTCAACACTTCCTAATTATTCCACAAAGGCCACCAAATTGGTCAGGCAGATTTCCCCTAAGTGAAGCCATGCTGGCTGTCACCAAGCACCCTGCTGTTGTTCACGTGCCTTAGCATGCCTTCCAGAAGAATCTGCTCCAAGATTTTGTCAGGCACAGAGGTGACTGGTAACTTCATTCAGCATGAGACTAGATATCATGCTGATTAATTTCCAAATTTAGTGGACTTTACTGTTTAAGTACCTTTCTAAAATAATCTTCTCTTTCTAATAATCTTCAAAGTGCCTCTATCTAGCTGGAGCAAGTTGTGCATATTTTCTCCTAGTCAAAGCTGCTTTCACAATATTTTGATTATTCTTTCTTCCCGCATGTATTTTATGTTTCTAATTCAGCTTGTTAAGCCAGGAATGAAACTAATTAGTTTGTGGAATCAACTGATACACAATTTAAAGTAATTTGTGGTTTTATTTTAAGGATATCTTCTGATATATCTCCTGAACCATAATTGGGCCACTGGAGAGGTTAATTAAAACTTTGTAGATTAATTAAACAAATTCCATCCACTTTTCTCTTATTTAGTAATTCACAGTTAGTTTCATTCTATCATTTGCACTAATGCGCCTATAATGTGGGTTTGAGGCTTTTTTAGATACTCAAAAGCTTAAGTTGATATCACAAAAATGCTCTTGTAATCTGAAGACTAAAAAAATACAAAAAGCTTACTTATATTAAATTTCATCATGGTTAGTGCTGCTGAACTTTATTTTTCCTCTCAGCTTTTTTTTAAAAATTATTATTATTATTTTAATGTCAGGATCAAAGAATCAGATAGAATCCTAGAATCCTAGAAGATCTTTGAGTCCAACCATAATATAGTAACTCTCTCAACAGTAAAGTATTGCTGCCTCTGTCATACCTACATGGTCACCTATTGCTTAGGGCGTTTGCTGTGGACGAGAGAAGTCTGGGCTCTAGAAGGATAAGTTTAAATTCTTTTCCTGGAAACACTCTACTTGCTGAATATTTTTCAAGGTTATGATGAACATTCAAACTGCTTTAATAAGAATGAGTACATCGCTGGACTACTCAAATAAGAGAGACAGACAAATGATTCTGGTCACCTGTTTGACACATGCTTTAGGGAGTTGTAGAAAAAAGCTTCTCTATTCTCTGTTTAAGGATGAGAGATAAGAATGTACGGAGAGATTTTCACTTTGATGATGAAACTCCATCTTAAAACTTTTTAAAACATGAAAATTGTAGTCAGTATTGAATGCAATATTATCAGTGCAATGTATAAATATATTAATGTCCCTACACTACTGGAAATACATCTAATGTCTCAGAATTGCATTTATATTTTTATATCATTAGTGGCTTAGTAGCATATTTATGATCAATTATATTCCGACTTTCTTCTTTGCTGCTTTCCACTCCTGTTCATAGAGTTAATCCTCTATGAAGAATAGAGCCAACAAAAGTCTGAAGCATCTGAAAACACCCTGCAATGAGCCAAAACTCCCAGTGAAATGTTAAACTCCCTCATTAACACCAGGGACTGGTAAAAAGATCAAAATGAGATCCAAAGTGAGATCCAAAGACCAAGACATAAATAAGAACTGCTGAGAACGGGAACGTTTTAAAATCTGACAGCCCTCAAGCAGGATTGCTGGGAAGTGTTGCTATCCAGCTGCAAACCATTGACTTGGAATCTCTTCCTAGGGATAGTGTTTACACTATTTTTCTAAAGAGCTAAGCCTTTCTTTTCTAAAGCACAGTTTTGTGAGAAAGTTATGATGGTGCTCACCATTCCCAGTGTGCAAAACCTTAGGAAGGAAAGGAAAGGCCCAGGCATATTGTTTTGTTCTGAGCAAACTGGCACACATTTCTTCTCTCACAGGAGAATACCACTGCCATCAAGGCCATAACAGGGCCTAACTCAATCTCCAACAGTTCTGTAGAGCTCTGTAGCAAAGTGTTCACAGTTCTCTGAGTCAGAGATAAAAAATAGGTGCATAAGGACATGATACCATGCAATATGGTATTCCTCCAGGGAATAAATCCTAGCCCTGCTCCCTGTATCGCTTCTATTCTTGGTATTTAAATAAATAAATAGGCAATTTTAATATTTATGTAAATTGCTTTTCTTGGTGAACCCTAGCACTGATGAAATGAAAGTGTTTCCGTAAAGGAACTACTGCACATGTTCTTAATAGTGCTTCTTTCACAAAGTGAGCACATAGCTGCTCAGGGCAACCAAAGTAAAGGCACTCTGGGGAATACTAAAATGCCAAAATAATATAAGGAGCTAGCTATAATTCTTCTGGGGTTAGATGCAAGATTACTCCCATTTGCAAGGTTAGAGTTAGATGTTTGGGCATGACCTTTTACTTTACTCCCCCAATGTGTGCTTAAACATATGCCAGCATCAAGTCCCTGGTATTTTTTTGGTTTTGTTTTTTTTTGGTTTTTTTACCATTTGTTAGCTTTATTCTTTTTTTATTTCATTTCTATCAACAATGATCCAGATGTTTTTAAAATGGATAATATAATCACTATTTGGTACAATTGTAAAAATATTGATGAAGGATGATCCCAAAAAGAATCCTTAAAATAATCCACTGGTAAGGTCTCTCCACCCTGAGATTTCATCTTTCACCACAGCATGTGCTGCATTGTTTTTTTCTGAGTTCCTATTCTAATTTCACTAACATTTTCCAGTGAAGACACAGATCAAACATTGTAGTGATAAGCAGATAAATTAGATTTACTACCACCCTTTATCATTTATTTTAATCAGAGAAGGAAATCCTATTATTCAGACACAAGCTGCCTTTGATGAGCAATGTTCAGTTTTACTATACTCTCTTTTCACTTTCATGTCTTCAATTTACTTTCCTCAAAGGGTGTTCTTAAAAAATGCACACTCTCTTTTCAAAATAAACTATTGAATTGCTGCTGCTGCCTGAGTCTCTGCTTCCTTCTCCAGCAGATGCAGTATTATTAGAGACACTTTGTTAACAAATGTTATCCCCAAGCCTGCGGATTTGTTAAGAATTCTGACTGACCTGCAGTTTGGTTTACTCTTTGAGCCAGATCCTCAGTTTTCTCCTGTCAAGTTCTCAGAGCTTTGTTTTTTAGATGTGCTACTCACTTTATTCTGTCCTTCATTCTAATTAGCTCTGCTTTTACTCCCACACTGAAAGCCAGCAACTGTACTGAAAACAGAAGAAAAGTAGTAATTTTATCCTATGGCTCTGACTTTCCTCAATTTTTAACCTCTGGCTTGTCATCTGTATGTTTTCCTAAAAAAGAATGGTAATGAAAAGTAAAGATGGATTGTCATTTCATTTCTGATCCATATAGATTTATTTCTTGGGTTTTTTTTTTTTTTGGGGGGGGGGGTATGTGATGTTTTCACTAGGAAAACTGGAAGTTTGGGGATTTTTAAACAGAAAATTTTTAAATATTCTTTTGCTTTTACTTGTACATGGAAGAATTGAAGTTCTTCACATGTCTGAAATCAGTGTATTTCTCTCAGCGTAGTATTTGTCTTAATTTGACAGTTTTAAATTTAAAAGAGTTGTTTATTTTTAGAAATGCTTCTTGAACCTTAAAAACATTGGGTTTTTTCAAGAAGTCCTGGCTCATCAAAAGTCTGTATCAGAACTGGTTTTGAGTTCCCTGAACGGGTTTAGGAGACAATAAGCATACTTGGACAAACACAAAGTCTTCTTTTCATTATGTCTAATCCCAGAGATTTCAGTACTTGATGAATAAATCTTCCAGTAATGACAACAATTTTTTTACATGTGTTCAGGATTAGTCCAGTATGATTACCTGTCTTCTTAAGGAGATCTATTATTCTGACACTAGATCAGTAACTAAAGCAATACAAATCCAGTATTTCATAGGTTAAGCCACCAGCCCTCTGGAGCTGTGTGACAGTTATCTTCTGTACATAACGTCAGTCAAGAGGAATGTGGTGACAATGTTTTCCATTTCACTGCTTCAACATGCTGTCCTGCACTGAGTCACAAGTCTAAAAGATAAAGATTGCTCTGGACCCACCATAACCAATGCCCCAGGTCTGTTGCTATTTCATACAAGCACATTTCAGTGCAGACTTTAAGAAATCATTGTATTTCATTTCTGAATTCATAAGTACTACTACTGCTGAAGTCAGAGGACACCGATATTTCAGCAGCAAAATCCATGCACAAAATAAAGAGTTAAACTGCAAACCCACATTTTGGGACACGCCCACTGCTTATTTGACTCTTTCAAAGCTCTTTGTTACAGGCAAACATTCAAACTCTGCTGGCTTAGTGCTACGCTTGCTGCATGCTTTTACTTCATACCATTCTGTCTCCCTGGGCAGCTGCTGCCTGCCCTTCTCCATCTTCATCTACAGGAGAAACATTAGCAAACTTGATTTTGGTGTACTGGGATTTTCTTTCGTGGTCATCAAATGGAAGAGACCTGAGTTTATTCTCTGGACACAAGGAAACAAACAAACAAAAAAAGAACAAAACAAAACAAAACAAAAGAGAGAGAGATTAAAAAGAGTGATTTTTCTAAAGACCTTAATATTCACACTGGAAGGACTGAATTCCTGCCTCATTCCTATTGCCCCCACCTTAAACAGCCATTTTCAATGTAGGGCTCTCACTTTTGGCAGAGTAATAGCAAGCAAATAAGCTGAGTTAAAACAAGTTAGCGCACTAGCTGTGCAGTTCTCACTCTTATTTTGAACTATGATGTGGTTTAATTGAGGAAAAGTCTTAAAAACTTGCATTTCACTTCTGTTAGTATGCTACATACGGAAGTGGTACAAATCAGTTGCAACTTTGAAGACAGAAAGTAAAAAGAACTCAGGTGGCGATTGTGTTCAAAGCATAAAAAGTAAAGAAATATAGAGAAGAGGTATGCATACAAGTAGGCTTTTTGGAGATATTCTTCATGACTGCATGATCTTATTTGGTTGATTTGTTAGTATTTTTTTCTTGAAAGATCTTTGCATTTGCTTCAAACAATGCATTGGCATTAGTATGTGAAAACTCAGTGACATTAAAAATCAATATGAAATGAAGAAAGAAATAAGTGGTAAATTATCATTTTCAAATAATATACTTGTTGCATGGAGAAACTCATCACAGCCTCCTAACCTAAGATTGCTCCAATATGCATGATTCTGAACAGGAATCGTTCTATTTTTAAAATATTTTATATATCAAATGTTTCATATATTATTTGACTTTTGATATTCAGTATTAACTGTGTCACCATAGGAATACAGATTTTACTGAAATAACTAGCGCTGCAAAGACTGAATCTACACAGTATAGTAATTTATTTATAGCTTCAGAAGCACAGAATGAATGACAGAGAGGTTCTTGGGCTTACTTTTGTCTGCAGTCCAATATTCTTAATCACATAAATATCCCATGGCTACTGACAAAGGTTTCGCCTGAAAAATCGCCTCTTCATATATGAGTCAGCATATCAAATTATTTGTTTATTTCCTTCAACAAATGAGACAGTGCCCCATTATTTCAAGTCTTGTCGTTTTTCTTTTGTTCATATGTGCCAGGTGTGCACGCATTTTATATTTTTTAAGTAAATAGATAATTCATCCTTAGCACATATTCCTCTGTATGGCTCATTTACGTCTACATGCAGTCCCAATCACACAAACATTTCAGCTAGTAAAACATCAGCTATAGCAAAAAGAACTATCACCTGTGCATGGACAGTTTGAACATGCAAACCCAAGACATAAAGTTTTCTTTATTTTCTACAACCTCTGGGACAATTTCCTTTTTTATTTGTTTTTAAATGGAATTATTGTCAATATCATTGTACATATAGGTGTAGGGACATAAGATTTTTCTATGCTAATAAGACTTTGAATCGGCTATTACTGTAAAGACTATATAGGGTGCATGACTGTGTCCCTGGCACCTCTCATTTTCTACTGCTCATGTCTACATTTTTTTTTTCTGGAACAAACAGTATTGTAAAACTTTGTCTAGCAGTAAAAGTTTCTGTCCATAAAAAAAAACCTGTAGGTTCAATTTCATGAACTGATTGAGGATCCTTTCAGCTCTAATATGGTAAGATAAGCTGAAATGCACTCATCAGTTTTGGATCTCTCTTCTTTCAAATTTCTCAGCTTTTACAAGGAGAAACTACCACTGATGAACAATCTGTGGCTGAAATTATGTTACAGCCTGCTTCATGTTTACGTTTCAATGCACTTTTTAGACTGAGTGCCATTACTACCAGCATTATAATGCAAACCTGAACGGAAATCTGGTGAGAAGCTTTAATTATTCTCAGGTCGCAAATACACAGATTTTGCTTACCTAGGAAGTACTTAGACTCTAATTCAAAGAGCTATAGATAGGAGATAGGTAAATAAGATGAGAAAAATAAATAGATGAAATATTGAAGATGAAGGTAAAACATGAGATTGAAACCTGATGTAAAAAGAAATTAGAAGCCAGTGGAGGGATTAAAAGGTTGGAATAGACATGGTCCTTATAACAGGAGTAGAGGTAATCCTGGCAGTATTATATTTAATAAACTAGAACAGGAAAGCAAGTTGGGCCTCACAGTTCGTTAGAGAAAATAGAGATGTGAATCAAAATGTTTATTCTAAAATGAGTTTTAATATGGACACAAATACAAATTAGGGTTTGCAGTCCTGCAATGAGATTGCTGGATAGTAGCATTTTCAGGACAAAAAAATCTGCACATGTTCATGGATACCGAGAAATTCTGATTCAAATATGTGATCAGACCCTCAGCACAATCTTTAATTAAGACATGACATGAGCATGTTCCAGGGCAATGACCTAGCACAGATTGCCAAATCTGGATGGGTCACGGAAATATGTATTTGAGGATTCATTACTGGTGCTTTTTAGTGGATATGAAAGATCATATCTGAAAACATAATAAAATTTTTAAAAAGTTTATTTTCATACAAGACTAAATTCTTTGGGTTTTTACCTATAATTCAGAGAAATATTCTGCATATGAGCCCTCAGACAAATAAAAGCAGTGGAAACGTTCCCAAAAGCACATCTGTTATGCAAAAGCACTTTCCAGGGCTCTTTGTTTCGTGCTCACCTGTTCAGTAGAGAAACCATAATGGTAAACATCAGAAAATACAGGAGTAGGAGACATTCAGTGGTAGCCACCCTTGCACCTTCTGGGTGCCTTAGTTAAAAGCAAAAGGTGTGGGAACAGTTGTGCTTATCAAAAATTAGTTCTTGAAGAGCATGCTGACCACTTTAAGAGCATGTCATCACAATACAACTTTCATTGTAAGGAAAAATGTCAAAAAGTCACAGATTCATGTAAAAATTAAACCTGATGCTCATGTACTGCTCGTCTCACACATTTTCTTGCCACATCAGAGATTGAGATATAACTTTTCATCTCATAAACACTTCAGATATGCATTGAGAAATCTCTTCTGTATTCTGAGTTCTCCACTCTGTAAGTATCAATTTACTGTAATAGCCAGTCATTATTCCTGGCTACTGGAAAACCAAAGGCCATTCTAAAAGCAATAGAGGAAATCATTTTACCAAAGTGTATTGACTGTAAATTAGGGACTTAGGCACAGTCCTGATTAAAGTCAAGATGTCCTTTATTTTCAATACCTGTTTTTTCAGATGATTGCACTGATACATTCAGTTTATTTCAGGAGTTAGTGCAAGAAAGGAACAGCTTCTCATCTTGTGCAAAATTGATACAGAAGACACAAGGACCTCTGTATAAATAAAATATGTTGAATACTACGGACAAAATAGAGAGACTAGTTGTCATGGCTTAAGCTCAGTCACCCACACAGCCGATCTCTAACTCTCCCCTTTTTCTGCCTCCCCCTCCTCCCTCCCACTCCTGGAGGGATAGGGAGAAGAATCGAAAGAATGTAACTCCCACAGGTTGAGATAGGAGCACTCCAGTAACTAAGGTATAACACAGACCACTGCTGCTACCACCAATAATAGCAATGATAAGGGAAATAACCAGGGAAGAGAATACAACCACTCATCACCCGCCAACTGATAGCCAGACTGACCGAGCAGTATTCTCACCCTTCCAGGTAACTGCCCCCAGTTCACATAGTGGGAATAATGCGCTGTGGTATGGAATACCTCTTTGGTCAGTTTGGGTCAGGTGCCCTGTCTCTGCTTCCTCCCGGCTTCCCCTCCTCCCTGGCAGAGCATGAGGCTCAGAAAGTCCTTGGTCAGATTAAACATTACTGAGCAGCAGCTGAAAACATCAGTGTTATTAGCACTGCTCCCAGGCTGGAAGTCAAAAGCACATCACTGCACCAGCTACTAAGAAGAAAAATGACTGTTACTGCTGAACCCAGGACAGCATCCACTCCTTATTCCATACCATTCATGTCATGCTCAGATCCCATATTTTTAATATATCATCACTCTTGTCTCAGATATGTATGTATATATATGTATACCCATGCACACACACACAAAAAGAGAGATCATTCCTTATTACATGGACCAATCCCTGTAAAGCTGCTGAGTCCATCCGGTCCATGATGTCAGGCTCCATCTATTGCAACAATCTTGCAGAGCAGAAAAGGCTTTGCACAGTGTTGGATCATTGCCTGCTGATGATACCGCAGAACTCGTCTGTTTTCATCAAAGTGCATTCTTTGTTGGGATGATGGTTGGAGGGAAGTCAGAGTCAGACGCTTGCGACTTGAAGACATCCAGTTGGTAGGCTATAAAAGTGCTACATAGCAGGCAATAGCATACAATTGAGTTCATTGGCTATTTTCCCTTAAAATCAAATCCCCTTGAGGTACACATGGACTTCCCCATGTTCCCGCATTACCCACCAAGTATATCCGAGTCGTGAGCAAAGCAAACCCACAAGTGGGTTTGCCTTTACCTGAAGCAGGAATAACCCAGTCTGTCTCCCCCAGCAAACTCTTTATGTGCACCACAGGAGCTTTGTCCCCTTCTACAGTATGTAAAAGTTCTGACTGGCCTGGGCCAGCCCTGTTGGCAGATCCTCTGGTGCTGACCAACCAGGTGGCTTTTGGTAAATGTGTATCCCAATGCTTTAAAGTCCCACCACCCATTGCTCTCAGTGGAGTTTTTAACAGCCCATTGTACCTCTTGATTTTCCCAGAGGCTGGTGCATGGTAGGGGATGCGATATACCCACTCAATGCCATGCTCTTTGACCCGAGTGTCTATAAGGCTGTTCTGAAAATGAGTCCCACTGACTGACTCAGTTCTCTCTGGGGTGCCTTGTCCCCACAAAATCTATTTTTCAAGGCCCAGGATAGTGTTCCAGGCAGTGGCATGGGGCACAGCATATGTTTCCAGCCATCTGGTGGTTGCTTCCACCATGGGAAGAGTATGGAGCTTGTCTTGGCAGGTTGGGGGGAGTGTGATATAATCAATCTGCCAGGCCTCTCCATATTTTTACTTCAGCCATCATCCTCCATACCAAAGAGGCTTTAACCATTTAGCTTGCTTAATTGCAGCACATGTTTCACAGTCATGAATAACCTCTGCAATGGTGTCCATTGTTAAGTCCACCCCTCGTTCACAAGCCCATCTGCATGTTGCATCTCTGCCCTGATGGCCTGAAGTGTCATGGGCCCACTGGGGCAAAAATAATTCACCTCTCTGTTGCCAATCTAAGTCCCTCTGAGTCACTTCAATTTTAGCAGCTTTATTCACTTGTTGGTTTTTCTGTTGTTCCTCAGTGGCACGACTCTTAGGTACATGAATATCTACATAGCGTACCTTCACCATCAGGTTCTGCACCCAGTCAGAGATACCATTCCACAGTGCAGCAGCCCAGATGGGTTTACCTCTGTGTTGCCAGTTGCTCTGCTTCCATTGCTGCAACCACCCCCACAGGGCATTTGCCACCATCCATGAGTCAGTATAGACATACAGTACTGGCCACTTCTCTCGTTTAGCAATGCCCAAAGCCAGCTGGATGGCTTTCACCTCAGCAAACTGACTCCATTCACCCTCTCTTGCAGCAGCTCCTGCAGCTTGTCCTCGAGGACTCCATACAGCTGCCTTCCATCTCCAAAACCTTTCCACAATATGGCAGGACCTGTCAGTAAACAAGACATACTGCTTTTCACTTTCTGACAGTTTATTATATGGTGGGGCATCTTCAGCATGCATCAGCATGCATCACCTCCTCCTCTGGTGACATTCCAAAATCTTTGCCCTCTGGCAAGTCCATGATGACTTCTAGAATTCCTGGATGACTGGGATTTCCTATTCAAGCTTGATGAATAATTAGTGCAGCCCACTCACTTCATGTAGCATCAGTTGTATGATGTGTAGAGGAGACCCTGCCTTTGAATATCTGGCCCAGGAAGGACAACTGGGGTGCCAGGAGGAGCTGTGCCTCAGTGCCAATCACTTCCAAAGCAGCTCAAACCCCTTCATAGGCTGCCAGTATCTCTTTTCCAGTTGGGGTATAGCTGGTCTCAGATCTGCTGTATCCCTAACTCCAAAAGCAGACGGGTTGACCTCAAGTCTCTCCTGGAGCTTTCCGCCAGAGGCTCCAGGTAGGACCATTCTCCCTGGCTGCGGTGTACAGTACATTTTTTATATCCACCCTGGTCTGGACTGGTTCAAGGGCTACTGCATGAACTCTCTCTCATTTAATTTGCTCAAAGGCTTGGATCAGTCTATGGATGGGAATCAAGGAGTCTTGGTTGGTGTGATATTGCCGCTGGTGCACTGTGGTTGTGATTGGTACTTATTGTTGTTCAACCTTCAGCAAGCCCACAACTCTTGGAGTTGGCTAGTCATTTCATCCACTGTTGATGGTGCTACATCATTCCAGGTTATTGCTACCAATGAGTGGGCATATGATGACGGTGCATTCCATGTAAATTTCTGACATATGGGTCATGTACATTCGACTTCATCTACATCTGCGGGTCCTTTCTGGCATCCAGCTTGCGATAGATCATCTCTACAATGGCTGATTCCCTCAGAGACTGGATGCCTTTCTCTAGAGTAGTCCACTTGGCTGAAAAACTCATAACATTTTCCTTGTATGGAAACCTTTCTTTCACAGCTGCCAAGAACTGCCTCCAAAGGCTGAGGGACTGTTTCTCTTTTCCAATTGCTTTGTCAATTCCCCCTCCTCTAGCAGGTGATCCTGGCTGCTTGGCTTTTCTACGTTCTAGTTCGTGACCATCGGCCCCAAACTCCCAGTGTCAGAGCAACCAGGTAATGATGTGCTCAGCTGGCTGACGGGTATAATGTTTTTGTATATTCCACAACTCGGTTGAGATCCGGGCTTGAGAAGTCACCTCTTCTTATTCCTCTGACTCATGCACGCTGTCCCAGGTGGTGAGTACATTGTTTCTTCATCTTGCTTCACCTTTCTTGCCTCTTTCTTGCTTTTCTGCTTGCATACGGGGCAACCAATATTGGCAGGAATTGGTCCTCTGGTTTAGCTGCAGAGATTGTCACTGCAGTGGGAGTGGCTACAGTATCTGTTGTCAGGGTTTGGGTAGCTGCTATACCTGTCACTGGGGTTGGTGTAGCTGCTGTGCTTGGAGCTGGAGTAGCTGCGTCATCTGCTGCAATCAGGTTTTGAGTACCTACTATACTTGTTGCAGGGGTTGATGTAGCTTCTCTACTTGGAGTTGAGGTAGCTGCATTAACTGTTGCAGTCGGAGTTTGAGTAGCTGTTGTACTTGTCACTAGGGTTGGTGTAGCTGCTGTATTTGGAGTTAGAGTAACTGCATTGTCGGTTGCTTTGCCATCAGATCCAGACACGTTTTTTTCCCTTTGAAACTGCTGGGCGGTGTTGAACGGGGCTCTGTAAGCGTAGGTTAAGCCCCAACACATTGCCATGATTTGCCCCTCTCTGGTATGAGCGGGATGACAACAAACCTCGTTTAAGTGCTTTACTAATTTTTCTGCATTTTACACTTGTTCAATGGTGAAGTTCCAAAGCACTGGAGGGGCCCACTGGCCTAGGTACTTGCTCATACTATCCCACATATCCTGCCACTCAGGACTGTCCAGCCTTGGGGAAAATCTCTTTGCTCTTCTACATCATCTTCTAACCCCACACAAGACCCAAACCTGACTCTGCTTAATGTTCAAGATCGGAGGACACGGTAATAGGTAAAACACACTCTGTATACGTGCCAACATGGTGATCCTCATCACAATCAGTAGGCAGGTCTCAAGGGTAACTAAAGGCCATTCAAAATATTTAGAGCTCTCAAATGATGCTGTAAACAGCCTGGTGGGTGGCTGGGAATGTAACGGAATGTCTCCTTCACAGGTTGACCACCCAAGGAGGGAAAAAAATGTGTAATTGCTAAACACTTCTATTATATATCTCCCCAACTGTACAGTGGTGACCACACTGGGAACGCAAGCTAGATCAGTTTCATGGTCAAAAATTTTATTGTATTACAAGTTATTATTGTAAAGTAAAATGAAAAAGAACCTTAGCCCAAGGCCCCCTATCAATAAACACTAACACAGCAAATACCAGCTGTAAGTAAGGTACGACACGCTGAGACTTCGAGATCAAGAGCAACAACTTTGAGAGCCAATAAATCAGCATTGTGATGAGTGACTATTAGTCAAAAAAAAAAAAAAAAAAAGAATGCTTATCACAAATGCAGTTCGACACGCACCAGTCAGATCTGTCATTATCTCAACCCTTCGTGCCCCACGATGGGCGCCAAAAAGAACTGCCATGGTTTACGCCCAGCCAGCAAACCAGAACCATGCAGCCACTTTCTCACTACTTCCCCCTTCCTCCCCCTGCTCCCAGAGGGATGGAGAGGAGAATTGAAAGAATGTAACTCCCACGGGCTGAGATAAGAACGCTGCAGTAACTAGGATATAACACAAACCACTACTGCTACCACCAATAACAACAAGGGAAATAACAAGGGACGAGAATACAACTGCTCACCACCCATTGACTGATACCCAGAGCAACCCGAGCAGTGATCTAACCCTTCTGGGTAACTGCCCTCAGTTTATATACTGGGCATGATGTGCCGTGGTACGGAATACCTCTTTGGTCAGTTTGGATCAGTTGTCTCTGCTTCCTCCTGGCTTCCCCTCCTAGCTGGCAGAGCATGAGGCTCAGAAAATCCTAGATCGGAGTAAACATTGCTAAGCAGCAACTAAAAACATCAGTGTTATCAGCGCCGTTCCCAGTTGACAGGCTGTAAGAAGTCAAATAACACAGCACTGCACCAGCTACTAAGAAGGAGGAAAACAGTTGCTACTGCTGAACTCAGAACAATGACACAGAGTTAGAACAAATAGATAGTGAATTCCCTATACACCTGAAGGCTTCTTGATTTTAGATGCAAGGGAAATACTTAGATTTTATTTCCCCATCACTTTTTTTTTTTTTTCCAAGTAAATAAATCACCAGCCATTAAAATGAAACCTAACACAAGCTGAAACCTCAGCTGAAAATCCCAATCAAGTTCCTGGAAACCTTCTACCAGCCTTATTTCAGTTTTGTAATTCATTATAAAGTCATAAGGAACTGGATCCAGGCTTTCTCTACACAGTACTCCTCAGGAGACAAGGAACACAGTGTAGATCTAAGAAAATATTTTTTGGTGTTTATTTGGGGTTTCTTCTGACAAACATGTACATTCTTCTAAATTCATTGTTTTTTCTTGAAATCTTCACTTCTTTGAGGTTTTAAAGAAAAAGGTGGGTGGAAATGTGTTGGGAGTCTATTTGTTAAAGGCAACATTTAAAGATTAATTTCACTTTTAGTTTAAAAGGAGAAAGAAACTTACTGTGTCTAAGAAAATAAATTTTGGTCAAATTTAAGTAGGTATCCAGCTCTTAGGTGACACTAACACCAGTAGAGACAGAGAGGATCCATCATCTCAGAGCATGTGCAACAGCAGGAGTTCTCAGTGCTGGTCAGAGACTACAGCTGGTAGAAAACTTCCTGGGGGAGCAGGAGAAACAAGAAGACAATCATGGAGAAGATCTCATGAGCACCAGTGAGCTTTCTCTTCTCTATTTTTGAGGTTTTGCAGGGACAGAATCCTGCCAATGGATTACAGGCATTTCAGAGATGCCCAGTCTCATTTGAAGGAGTGAAATTTCCAAGTTAAGGAGAACACATACAGGTAAAGTTTTACCAGCAGACATATTGTTTTGAGAATATGTTTTTTTTTTCAGGGATATTAGATGTAATGAACAAATCTGAAAGTGCAACAAGCCAGACCAGTGCAATCAGTTTTAATCTTACTTCATGCAGGATACCTGAGTCCCAAACTCAATTTTCATTCATCAGTTATAAAAAGGCACTTATTTCACTTAACAGTACCAGCTACTGCTGTCTTAAATGCAAATCTTGGATTTTGTTTGACCAACTGTAATAATCTTACCTAAAAATGCACGTAGGTGCCTTTCTCCCGCACATGTACGAATACTAGCACTTTGTGTATTCTGTCACTGAACACATAGAGAACACCACTTTCAACTTCAATGCCTATGCTCTCCTTCAGAGGACATACATGTTTAAACACAGAAAAAAACTGTACTAAATTAAAATTTACATGCACTTTGGTAAAGATGTTATAGTGTTATTTCTGCATGCAGGGTCTATACACATGAAGGTATGGTTTAGGTGTAGGTATAGTTAGGAAAGTATTCAAGTGTAAGCCCATGGTAACTGCAAGCTGGAAAACAGTTACATGCAATCGAGTTCAGTCTGCAAGTATTTGACACCCATATGCAATGTCAAATAATTTCCTAAGGACAGACAGTAATGAATAAAAGAAGATCATAGATTAATTCAACATTTTTCTCTGCTACACTTCTTAATGAGTTCTCTCACTTCAATACAGATTTCCATAATGGAGCCTGTTAAAAATGAAATTGAGATGCTTCCACCATCAATCTGAGCATGCTGTAATATCAAAACTCTACTAAGGCAAGATACAGTTTGAGACACCTTTTCTTAACATCAATTTTAGTTTTGCGTTTGTTTTGGAGAGCAATTTAATGCCATTTTTATCTTGTAAAGGTTGTTTAGGTATCTTGAAGACAACATTGGTTTTGGTCTACACTTTATTGTAGTGACTTGTCCGCATATTTCTCCCACATATTGCCTTCAGCCCCTTCACTCTAGGGTATGATGTGTACAGATAAAAACAGTTTTATGAAATTAAGTCAGCTAATTCCAAGAGCACAGCTTGAAGTAATGTTTGTTCTGTCACTATAGAAAATTTACAAAAGAGAAAAATATTAGGTAATTATCAGACGTCACTCCTGAGGCAAGATGTCTTATCTACTTTTGCCCTCCAGCTATGGAACTTTCAGAAAACCTGACATAAACACACCCTCTTGTAAATCTATGTGCTTGCTTTGATGTACTCCCTTCTTCTAACTGCATTTACAGAAGATTTCCCCCTTTCATTCCACATGCACTCCCAAAGTGCCCATGATGGCACCTGTTTGCAGTGAGCTAGCACTACACTTTGATTAAGCTGGTTTGAGGAAAATTTATTTCCTCTGAAGACATATCAAGCATTTCAGACCTCTAATTAGTGGTAGTTGTGGTTGAAGTTCAATACTCAGGTCTTTTGAGATATTAAGAGATTATATGCTTTAATAGCCCTGAAATGAATGGAAAACATCCTTATTTGCTTTTCATTTCTCAGCCTTACCAGTTTCAGAACATAACTTGGTGTCATATAATGTGCATATTACATGTAATCAAGAGGCTATTCTGGTGCATTGGCATAAAACCAGAACAGGGAGTAAGCTATAAAAGAACAATAAAACCCAAACAAATGAGTGAATCAAAATTACTATGGGTTTGTTTCTGTCAGGAAGAACTTCTATTTCTTCATCCTTGGCTATGAGCTTGCAATAGATCAAATCGTCCTTTCTCTTTCATTTGACTGACAGCAGAGCCAACACTTGCTGAAACTTTTTTTGGTTCTTCATGTTTTTCTTCTCCTTTTTAAACTTCACTTTTCTCTCTTCCTCTCCAGAGGTTCATCACAGCAACATTCAGCTCCCAAGTGTTACCTTTAATTTGTTTGGCAGTGCATGTCTAAATCAAAGAGAGTGAGGAGGAAGTATCCTGGTTGATATGCAACCTTATCATGGTTTTCTTCCATAATCCTTCACAGAATGCCATTCAAGTTAAAAAAAGCCTCAGAGCTTCATCATAATGTTCTGCACATGAAAAGCTCATTCTGTACCTCAAGTGTATGAAATAGTCTATCTTGTCAATCTGATAGTCAATTAAAAAAAACCTCCAAAACCAACAAAACAACACCCCAAACCAACAAAACAGCGCCCAAAACTAAAAAGGATCCAAACCCTTGTAATATGCCCTAACAAATCAGTGACCCCAGCTACCTTCATCGAGCTTGATCCCAGATGCCCAAAATATTCCTTTCTGCGACTACTGAGACTAATGTGTTACAAGAAAAGTCAGTGAGAATTTCTTTGAGTTACTTTCCCACCAAATTAAGAGTATGGAGTTGTCAGTACACCTCAGGTTTCACAGATCATATCAGATGCTCTTATGTTGAGATTTCAGCTGCATTTTTTCTTTTCTACTGTGATGTGAAGAGAGATTTCAATGTTTTGTTGTCAACATCAAAAGCATTCAGAAAATTGCACTTACATCTCTTCAGAGAGATAGCTTAGCAGGTATTAAACACTTTCTTACGGTTTTGCTTATATTTTTAATCACTGAGGGCATTTATTTATATGTGAGGATTGCAATTCTATTGCCAAGACACCGGTGTTCTAGATATGCCAATTTGCTTACCATATTTCAGTTTTAACTGTCAGTACACATACATGCATACATATAAGTACACTAAACCACACATATATAAACCAAATGCTTATTAAAATATACCTTGGTTCATTGTTGTGCATATTCTGAAACATTTAAAGGAGGATGACCTTTTGGTTCTTAAGTGCAACTTTCCCACAGTTGAAGCCAGTGTAAAGGAAACATTGCAGTGTATTTTCATGAGCTACACTCCTATGATAAAGTTGTGCAGAAGAAAAGTGTCAATGTGTATTTCTTCGAAGTTAAATGAATTTATTTTGACCTCTCTCTAATTCTTTGTAATTTTCTTTTTGAATACATTTGCTTTGTGACCTGTACTCTGCTGGAGATCCTCATGTGAAATGCAAGAATACCGGCAGGCTACCATCTGAACTGTGAATCATCAAAGGTCCGTTTTAGTTCATGGGATCCTCTTGATACCTGAACTTCTACCTTCTAAACTGATCAAGTTTTGCTAACTTATATACCCAGTTTCATAGCCATGACACCAGAGCTAATGGCAACAATTTTACACCTTAAAACCATATTCTGTGCTTTAAGAAGTCTGCTCTGCTGAGCAAATTCAGTGTATTACCTTTGCAATCACAGCAGTGATGGGAACTTCTGTCAAAATTACAACCAGAGGAGATGATGTCATTCTCTAATTCTTGAACAGGTTAATAACATGGGCTCCCATCTGGGAAATGAAAGGCCTCCCTTCTTGAATATCAGAAAGCTCAAATCTGTTTTGGTTTCTTAGCGTATGAGCATCCTCATTAATAATTAAAATCATGATTGTCTCCATTTCCCTCTGTTGTCTCTTTGGCCCTATGAATCCTGGTTTTATTTTTGCTTCCTGCCTCAATCTAGTGAGTAGCCAGCTGCTTAGGACATCAAACAGAAGGGTCAAAGTGATGAATTTAATCTGCTCCTGACCAAGGAAGGTGAAGAGTTGTACTTCTAATCTCAGGCAAATTTATTTTGGCGTAACTGTAGGGTAGTGAGTGCACCATCAGTAAGTTTGGCAATGACACCAAGCTGTGTGGTTTGGTTGATATGTTGGAGGGAAAGAATGGCATCCAGAGGGACCATGACATGCTTGAGAGGTGAGCCAGTGCCAACCTCATGTAGCTCAACCAAGCCAAGTGCAAGGTCCTACACCTGGGTTGGAGCAATCCCAGGCACACATACAGGTTGGGCAGAGAAGAGATTCAGAGCAGCCCTGCAGAGAAGGACTCGGGGCTGTTGGTAGATGAGAAAATAAACATGAGCCAGCAGTGTGCGGTCGCAGCCCAGAAACCAACCATATCCTGGGCTGCATTTAAAGAAGCATGACCAGCAGGTCAAGGGAGGTGATCCTGCCCTTCTACACTGCTCTCATGCGACCTCATTTGGAATATTGTGTACAGTGTTGGTGTCCTCAATGCAAAAAGGACAAGGAGATGTTGGAACAAATCCAGAGGAGGGCCACAAGGATGATCATGGAACTGGAGCACCTCCCGTATGAAGACAGGATGAGAAAGTTGGGACTGCTCAGCCTGGAGAAGAGAAGGCTGTGTGGAGAGCTCATAGCAGCCTTCCAGTATCTGAAGGGTGGGGTATAGGGATGCTGGGGAGGGACTCTTCATTAGGGACTGTAGTGATAGGACAAGGGGTAATGGGTTAAAACTTAAACAGGGGAAGTTTAGGTTAGACATAAGGAAGAAGTATTTTACTGTAAGGGTAGTCAGGCAGTGGCACAGGGTGTTTAAGGAAGTTGTGAATGCTCCATCCCTGTCATTTTTCCAGGCAAGGTTAGACAGAGTCTTGGGTGACAGATTCTTGCTGACCATGGCAAGAGGGTTTGACCTTAAAATAGTAGAATCATAAACTAGTTAGGGCTATAAAGGACCTTAAGACCATCTAGTTCCAACTCCCCTGCCATGGGCAGGGACACTTTCCATTAAACCATGCCACCCAAGGCTATGTCCAACCTGGTCTTGAACACCGCCAGCGATGGAGCATTCACAGCTTCCCTGGGCAACCCATTCCAGCCCCTCACTACCCCAACAGCGAAGAATTTCTTCCTGATATCCAATCTAAACTTCCCCTGTTTAAGTTTAAACCCATTACGCCTTGTCCTGTCACTACAGTCCCTAACGAAGAGTCCCTTCCCAGCATCCCTGTTGGCCCCTTTCAGATACTGGAAGGCAGCTATGAGGTCTCCATGCAGCCTTCTCTTCTCCAGGCTGAACAACCCCACCTTTCCCAGCCTATCTTCATACGGGAGGTGCTCCAGTCCCCTGATCATCCTCGTGCCCCTCCTCTGGATTTGTTCCAACAGTTGCATGTCCTTTTTATGTTGAGGACACCAGAACTGCACACAATATTCCAAATGAGGTCGCATGAGAGCAGAGTAGAGGGGCAGGATCACCTCCCTTGACCTGCTGGTCATGCTTCTTTAAATGCAGCCCAGGATATGGTTGCCTTTCTGGGCTGCAAGCACAAACTGCTGGCTCATGTTTATTTTCTCATCGACCAACACCCCCAAGTCCTTCTCCACAGGGCTGCTCGGAATCTCTTCTCTGCCCAACCTGTATGTGTGCCTACAGGGATTGCTCCAACCCAGGTTTAGGACCTTGCACTTGGCATGGTTAAACTTCATCAGGTTGGCATCAGCCCACTTCACAAGCATGTCAAGGTCCCTCTGGATGGCATTCCTTCCCTCCAGCATATCAACCAAACCACGCAGCTTGGTGTCATTAACAAAGTTGCTGAGGGTGCACTCAACCCCATTCTCCATGTCACCAACAAAGATGCTGAACAAGAGCAGTCCCAACACCGATCCCTGAGGGACACCACTCCTTACTGGCCGCCAGCTGGACTTTGAGCCATTAACCACAACTCTTTGCTTGTGGCCATCCAGCCGGTTCTTTATCCACTGAGTGGTCTACCTATCAAATTGATGTCTCTCCAATTTAGAGACAAGGATGTTGTGTGGGACAGTTTTGAATGCTTTGCACAAGATCAGGTAGGTGATGTCAGCTGCTCTACCCCGTCCATCAGTTCCTTAGCCTCATCATAGAAGGCCACCAGATTGGTCAGGCAGGATTTCCCCTTAGTGAAGCCATGCTGGCTGTCACCAAGCACCTTGTTGGTTTTCATGCGCCTTAGTATGCCTTCCAGGAGAATCTGCTCCAAGATTTTGCCAGGCACAGAGGTAAGGCTGACTGGTCAGTATTTCTGTGGGTTACTCATTTTCCCCTTCTTGAAAATAGGGTTATATTTCCCTTTTTCCAGTCATTGGACACTTCACCTGACTGCCATGATTTTTAAAATATGATGGACAGTGTCTTAGCAAATTCATTTGCCAGCTCCTTCAGGACCCATGGGATGTTGTTAAGGCCCTTTCCCACCCTGACTATTCTATGATTCTATGAATCTCACTCTTAGTAGGATATCTTGTTGGTTTTGTTCACTTAGGAGAGTATTTTGGACCTAAACTGGATTTATGGATACCAGACTCATCACTAACATCCTCTGGCCTTTTGTTTGTATGCAGTCACTGGAAATGCAGAAGCCCAGATTGCTTAACTATGAATGTGACCATTTCCACCAGACTTTCTTCTGTTCTATTAAGCAATGGTTCAAGCATGGAAAATTTGCCATAGAGATGATGGTGACAGACTTTGAAGTACCAAAATATTTATCATAGAAACACAGAATGGTTTGGATTGGAAGGGACCTTAAAAGATTACCTAGTTCCAACCCCCCCTGCCACAGGCAAGGACACCTTCCACCAGATCAAGTTGCTCAAAGCCCCATCCAACATGGCCTTTAACTCTTCCAGGGTTGAGTCATCCGCAACTTCTCTGGGCACCCTGTGCCAGTGCTTCACCACCCTCACAGTGACTAACTGATTTCATTCTCTTTCCTATTAAAGTTTTCAGAAATATGCTGTGAGTGGAAGCTCATACTCCTGGAGTACTTACTTCATGGAATCAGTAACATACATTCCATACAGCATAATACATAGTAATATAAATAACAAAATAATCACTTACTATTGAAACTTTTTTCATGTTCTGCATATGTGAGTTAGAGTCACACCAGCAATTCAGCTGGTGTAGAAAATATTAGACAGCATAAAAATAGAATCCAGTTTGATGTAATGCTTTTTATATTCAAGGAATCCCAACAACTTTATAGAATATGTTGTTGTTAGGTGTCATTAAAGACCTCCCATTAACTGGGAAAAGCCGTTTCCTTCAAAAATCATTTAGTAGATGTTTCTAAATGTGAAACTAAAAAAAAAAAAAAGGCATCCTGAAACAAATTTATGCTACAGAAAGCAAGCTGGGAAGAGAACTGATATTTGTCCTGTCTTGGTTAACAGATTGTTATTAAATCTCTAAAATAATATTAAACAATATTTTAAGAAACTGACTTAAATACACAAGGGGAATAAAAGAGAATGAAAGTAGATATTTATTCTGAAATTTCATACTATTGTGACTGTATTTCAGAGTCTGATGACATATTATGCACATATTCTTATTAACCTTTGGTCAGACAGCATGGGTTAAGATAGGAATATCATCCCAGGCATTATCCATTAATCTGGCTATCACATTGCTTTACTGAGGTTTAGGATATATGGAAAATAACTCTGGGCTATATTCTGACACCTTTATCCATGCTGAATGGCATCTTATACAGCATCAAGTCCCACTAAATTCAGAAGGTAATATCCAGAGAAATGCATTAGTCAGTGTAGTGGAATATTGTCCTTTGGCAACATCTGCAGATGAAATTTACTGTCAAACATTACTGCATCAGTCAGAGCAGGGTATCAAAATGGCTTTGTATACAAATTTGAAACAGATTCTGAGATAGTGGCTCCCGAAAATGTCATTTCACTCTCAGTGTGTGATTGCTTGCCGCAAAGCAGTAATGCCCATACAGCACTAACATTTTATCAAAAAATGACAGGCAAACCATGGATATGAGTATCAAAGTTATGATACTAAGACATCCTTGGGATGCCAAGTCAGGTAGAAATTTAGTGTGATGATCTTAAAAACTGCCTTAGTTCATTGTAGATGATCCTAGTCTATGGGGACTCAGACCTCTTTTGTATTCATTTATTTCAAATTATCTTAAACCACACTTTAAACTGCTTTTTCCAGCCAATTAGACTATTTTGGTTTCATTCAGTCTATTTGAGTCTGTGTGAGAGCAATAATACTGGAAAATATTATTGTGAGGCCTGTACTTGTAATATTGCTAATGGTGAGTCTCTCTCCGGTAACCTCAAAGACCTACATGCTCAAAGAATGTATAAGGAAATGACCTTTGGGACAAATTACTAGAGAAAAGAAATGGCAAAAAATTTGCAATGGAAAACCTCTGGTTCAAGAGAGAATAGAGAGAAAGTATTATTTGATTTAGCCAGTTTTAGCATGATTTTAGTAGTCTGTGTAATCAAAATTCCCTGGCATCAACTGATGAAAAATAGAAAAATGTTATTTTGTTATTCAAGATGTTACCATAATAAAAGCACATGAAGTACACTTCCCACAGATTACCATTTTTGTTTTCAAGAGTAGGAGTTAAAGGAGAACCTTCACAGGCTACAGGGCCTTTCTTTAAGCATCTTTACCTTTGGATCTCATGTGGCTACATCCGTGTCTTCAACCAGCTTTCTAAGGGAGGCCCAGGTGTCTGCACATGTGAGAACATTCTAGGATGTCTTCTTGGGTACTGAGGGAAACAAAGTAGAAAAATCATTGCATTGCTGTCTATGTGTTTCAGAGACTTGATTTCCGTCAGCTTAGAGAGAAGCCAATGAGATGCTGGTTGGAACTTCTCCATTTGCCTTGGAGAACTAAAATTCTCCACTGCTGTACAGCATGTTATCAAGCTGCAAATGTTGGTCCCTGCACTACATTTTTTGTTAACATAGAACCAAGAGCTTGTATGCCTTGCAGAAAGTTGGTAAAACATTTTCAGAGTCTTTCCAATGTTTTTCACACAAGGGGTAACCCTTTTCTTCCTGAGAGTGTTCAAGCCAGGAAAGATGCGTGATCTTCTGAGGACAGCTCACTGGACAGAAGTTCACAGTCCACTAAGGGAGGCATTTGAGCAGGCTCCCAGCTCCTTTTCAGGAGCTTCCAGTCCCTCTGTGTCTGAATTAAAGATAGACTCATGCTTTAGGGAGATATGTTGTAGAATTGGGAGATATGTTGTAGAGATTCATCACGAGTATTGAGGACAGTCATCAATTTTCTCAAGCACACCAGAGGAGATCTCCTGCCCACTCAGACAAGTGTCCTTAAGATGTGCAGTATTTTAGGGCCATTACTTTTTCCATGCTGAGAGCTTTTGAATCACCTAGTTTAGCATGCAAGGACAAAATGGTTTGGGCCATAAAATATGATTTCCCTCATGTCTCCTTCCATCAGACAGGTCACACAGCACATCCTTTCATGACTCATCTCTGTTTTTCTTGCTCTAGTTACTGGTGAAATCGATTTTAATGGAATTTGTTAGATGACCTTCAATATGCTTTTGTGGTTCTTTGTGGTGTTAGGGTACAACCCTGTTAACCTCCTCCACTGTCTTCCACTGTTACCAAAGAACTGCTGTCTCCTCTGTAGGCCTTTTGTACTTTCTACGTGTATTGCTGCCTTCTTTTTGTAGTGTACTGTCTCCCCTTAAAAACTGCTAATTCAGTATATAAAACAGACTTTTCAGATATTAAAGCTCATCTGGTTATTAGTCTTTTTTATAGAAATAACATGGAAATGTCCATCGCATGAAAGTCACTGTTGTCCCACTCTATACCATCTACTACTACTGCCACTTTGCCAAATGTTTTCTGTAAAGTTAGAGCCTCTCAACCCAACAGTAAGAAAACCTTATCCTTGCCCGTAGTAACAACCAATATCATTTGTTTGAAAATCCTGTCGCACTCATCCCAAAGACTCCAGCACACCCCATAAATTAGCTCAAAGAGACACAAGCAGCTTAGAAAATTCCAAATGAAATGACAAAAGCCTGGGAGCTTTAAAATAAATGAGCATGAAAGCAGCTTCCTAAAATGAGAAGTCTTGTGCAGATTTAAGATTGTCTGAAACTAAAGGCAGGGCTTATAAATTAGAATCTAGGACAACAGACGTGCAGATACCAGAGCTATAAACTCTGTCCTTGAATATACATGTTGCAAGAAATTCTAGCAACATCCAGCAGAAACATCCAGCACAGATCCAGCTATACTTCAGTCTAAGTTTACAGGGAGTAATGCTCCATTTTGCACGGGCATCATTATCAGCTACAACTTCCATAGTTTCTGTCATTAGATATGCTGTGGCATGAAGAGAATAGGTATCAGCAGCATCTTGGGATGGTAAAAAGGAAGAAAACTTATAATTATAATCACTGTACAATATAAATCAAATTACACACTTGGGCATTATAATAATTCAATTAAATGCACAGTGTCACAAATGGAAATTTTAATTTTCACTAAGGATAAGATTACGACTTTATTTCTTCCTTAGAATTTTCATTTTTCTTATGAGAAGGTTCCGGGGGGAGCAAATATGAGGTAAGCAGAGCTGAAATGTGCAGTATGGGTGATGAATTTGCCAAGCTAAATTACTTTGTTCCAGGTTTAGTGGTTGCAGACAATTCTCTTTGATTTATTAAAAGTTAACAGTGTACATTAAAATAATTGAGATCCCAGTGAAGTACAAGGAACAAAAGATAAGACATCCTTTGGTAGCTACAGATGTACAAATAAAACATTAATTCTCAGTGTAGGTAATGTAATCATTTGTCCACTAAACAAATTTGAATGCAATTGGGAATCAGAGCCTTGCCAGGAACTGATACAGATAACAGGTGAATTCATGTTCTACATGCAATGTAAATAATAGTAGAGAAAAGAAAGTGGACACTTAATTTGTATTGTGGCTTAGTAATGACATTGTGGCTCTTAAAACTTTCCCCCCAGAAAAGTCTTCACAAGTAATGAATTGCCCATAAGCACAATTTTAATAAAACTGACTTAGATACCTTCCAGCCTACTTCTCTATCCTCGTGCTTTTTAAATTTAATACAGTGTTTCTATTTAATCCTTTTTAACAGCATCAAAATTTCTAAAACATTTGCTCTGAGATTCTGCACTGAAGTTTAAGAGTTGAACTTTTATCTAGCAATCAAAGAAACACTGCATCATATTGATTGCTACTGCCAAGTGCCTCTCAGTTCTTAGGACTCTGGGCAAACTACTTGGGGGATTGGATCTAACTAGGGCCAGTAACAACTCACCTCTGTCTCAATTTCTGACTGTAAAAGAAAGTTCTTTCTCAACAACTTGTAGGTTTTGATCTGCAGACTGGTCCTCTCAGCAAGAAATAATTTAATGGTTAATCTCCCTTACTTATTGCTGCTTTTTAAATTGTCACCAAATTTCAGCTCACAGTTTTAAGTCTAAGATGTCTCTGACTGCAAAGCTATTACACAAGCTTAAACTTATTTATTTTGCACCCTTTATTCTTGCAACACATATATACAGTGATTTAATTTTGTTACTTATTAATAGGATCATCTCCTTCCTGAATGTACTTCTACATGCTATGATTTTGTACATACCTGAGATGTTTGTCTAAGAATATGTGTGTGCTCTCATCAGAGCACAAGAAGAATTTGAGTGCTTGAAAACCTGATCGCTTTCCAGCTGTGGCAGCGTATCCAATAAAACATATTCCTTCTCCTCTGAGATAGTGCAGTGTTGAATGCATTTTTATTCTGGGCAAAATAACTTGCTACAGCAGGACTTACTACTCTGATCACTGATGTCAGAGACAGCTGACTATGGCTAGCAATGAGAAGTTATACTCTGCACAGTGCAGAGGCCGATTAAATCTTACAGAGTGCAGGCATCAACATTCAGGTGCTATGTTGAAAGCAATAACACTTAAATCAACAGAAAAATCCCATTAAAATAAATGGCAAAGCTTCTGTTAGCTTCAAAGAAGCCAGTATTTATATTCTATTATCAAACAGTGTAGAGTGCAGAAAAACAGGGCTTGAGAAATTGTTTTCACCAGACAGACAGAAAAAGCCAGAAGTTAGAATATCCTCCATTCCCCTTTGAGGGCCTTTGCTTGGACCCATTAGCTCCAGACATGATCCTACTTGTTTGAAAGCAATGCATAAGATCACATGTAACATTACAAGCAATCTTATGTTTTCCCTCTGTTTAAATCATTTGCCTTTGTACTCTCTGCTTGCACATCTAGAAGCAACCTAGAACAGAGTAAAGCAAAGGCTCCTAAAAAGGTCACCCTTCAATCTCGAGTCATGAAATGAAATAAGGATTAACCTTCCATATGTCTCCATCATAGAATCATAGAATAATTAGGGTTGGAAAGGACCTTAAGGTCATCTAGTTCCAACAACCCTGGCATGGGCAGGGGCACATCCTACTAAACCATGACACCCAAGGCTATGTCCAACACAGCCTTGAACACCTCCAGCGATGGAGCATTCACAGCTTCCCTGGGCAACCCATTCTAGTGCATCACTACCCTAACAGTAAACAATTTCTTCCTCATATACAATCTAAACTTCTCCTGTTTAAGTTTGAACCCCTTACCCCTTGTCCTGTCACTACAGTCCCTAATGAAGAGTCCCTCCCCAGCATCCCTATA
>JAOEHY010043881.1:39074-116764 GCA_025447955.1 Psilopsiagon aurifrons | reverse complement strand
TGAGCCAGCAGTGTGCACTCTCAGCCCAGAAAGCCAACTGTATCCTGGGCTACATCAAAAGGAGTGTGACCAGCAGGTCAAAGAAGGAGATCCTGCCCCTCTACTCTGCTCTCGTGAGACCTCACTTGGAGTATTGTGCACAGTTCTGGTGTCCTCAACATAAAAAGGACATGGAACGGTTGGAACAAGTCCAGAGAGGACCACGGGGATGATCAGGGGACTGAAGCACCACCCGTATGAAGATAGGCTGAGAAAGTTGGGGTTGTTCAGCCTGGAGAAAAGAAGGCTGCATGGAGACATCATAGCAGCCTTCCAGTATCTGAAGGGGGGATATAGGGATGCTGGAGTGGGACTGTTCGTTAGGGACAGTACTGATAGGACAAGGGGTAACGGGTTAAAACTTAAATGGTGGAAGTTTAGATGGGATACAAGGAAGAAGTTCTTTACTGCTAGGGAGATGAAGCACTGGAAGAGATTGCCCAAGGAAGTTGTGAATGCTCCATCCCTGGCAGTGTTCAAGGCCAGGCTGGACAGAGCCTTGGGTGGCATGGCTTAGTGTGAGGTGTCCCTGCCCATGGCAGGGGGGTTGGGTCTAGATGATCTTAAGGTCCTTTCCAACCCTAACTATTCTATGATTCTATAATTGCAAAATATATTTGAGCCTTTTATGGAAGAAAAAGTTTCATGTAGGAAATGCCTGCGTTAAATGCTATGACTGTGCTTGAAATGGTGATTAGAGAAGAAGTATGGGTGACAGTACACTGGGCTTCATAGAAAGGTGGGTTTTGTATCTATTACGAATGTAACAGTGAGGACATGTTGGGATAGGCCAGTTTAAGAGCAGAAGTGAACATCTGGCAACTTGTCTGCCTGCAGACCCAACACCTGCACAAAGGCCAAATACTTTGTTATTACATGAGATTTCAGGATTTCTTATTGTATGTGGAAAATAAAGTGCTTTTTCTCCCTGGGGCAAATCCTAATTCGACTTCTGAGGCCAAGATGACTTCTTCTGCATTGCAATTGTGTTTTGGCAGTACAAGTCAAAGCAACAGACATTGATGGCACATCTCTGCACAGACCAGTGAGCCAGTAATGGTCAAGAATGGGAGCCAGGCTGCTAGCCAGCTCTCTTCTTTCTGCAGAATAATGAGTGACACCATGAACTGGATGTTCTGCTTACTTATCCCCACAAAAAAGAGGAACTGCAATCAAATGCTTGGGTCATATTTTGTATGATGTTAGTTGTCCCTTGCTGCTCAGATATCCTTTATATAATTACTTCTAGACAGTTTTTTTTAGAAGGTCGATTTCATCACAGCCACATATCCATCAACTTTATTATCTCCTGACATCATCCCTCCTGCCCCTATATTGCTGTTGCTAGGTGACGTGCTACCTATTGTGAAAATGCAGCTGAGTAAGTGTTCAAGTTATCATGGTTACTGTCTTTTCAGCTATTGTATATGGCCTTTTGTAGTGTCAGAGATAGAAGAGCTTAGCTGCGGTGCTATAAAAGGAAACCATTAATTCTTCCTTTAAAATTATGACCTGATTAGCATTCCTATTAGAAACATAACATCACATATGTTGCTGTATAACAACAAAGTACACAATGTGCTTTGCTTACATCAGAGGTATGTATTGAGATATATCCTTATGTACCTATTAAGATATAGCTACACCAGGTGTAAGGTCTATTTACTTAGTAACCTATCTCAGGATCTGTTTCTAAGTAAAACTCTCTAATTCCACCTATTGTCAACTGGCTGAATGGTTGTTATACTTTTTAACCTTTCTTTTATACCTATATTTTCATGCATATGCATACTAGTCCTTCTTAAAATCCCGTTAAGCTCTTAGTTTCCATGATATCTTATGTGAAGGTAATAACTACTAGTTAGGACTTACCAAAATATATACTGCAATAAGAATATTTTCATCAGTTTGAAATGTGCTGCCTGCCATGAGGTTCATCCTTGTTTTTATGTTACATGTGACATCCTCAATTTAACTTTGGTTAAAATGCCATACTCTTCTGATTTGTCATGATGACATGTATTAAGAATCAAAGGAATCATTTGCTTTCTTAATGGTATGGGAATATAATTTGCAGTTTGTTTTTAAAAGCTGAATCACTGTTTTCAGATATCATTCCTCAGCAAATATGTTTTCAATTATACACTCCTCCACTTTTTCTCTCAAACTCTCTACAGAATTTATTTAAGCATGATAGATATTTTTTTTTTCTCATAAAAATATACCTCTTTTTTTCTAAGTCTCTATTTTTATTGGAATTGCTGATGCAATACGTAGAATATTAGGCCATTTATTTTAATAATGCCCAGTTAATCCTAAATGTGCATCACACTGCTTGCTGACTTCATTCACTGCTCACTTTGATACAGGATTTGAAAAGCCTGAATCATTGGTGTTATTCATAAATCCTGTTAAGACTCATTGGCAGTAAAGATTTCTCATTACTTTAATACTTTAATTAATTTTTACATCTCGTGTCTGTATATAGTACCAGCTGCACAATAACTCGTGACAGTACATTCCATATAAACCATATTTGGAACAGAATACATTAATTACCACCCTTAATGGACCATTTATGCTTCTGCATAACAATCCCAAATCTGCCTGGGCAGACTAAAGGATTAATAGGAATAAGGGTGGTGAATTATTCTTTACGCAGTGAATCTGCTCCTTAATTTAGCTAATTGTTTCATATTTTCCAGCAGAAAACCCACTTCATCAGTTTTTGCTTTTTCCATACAACTCTTTTCCATACAACTCTTAAACCTTCATCAACATTAAAATTTTGTTCCTTCTGCTTAGAATTGTACCTCCAGCTTCAGAGACCCCACTTTTTCCTCTGCTCCTGGAGGCTAACTTTGATCTCCCTTCCATTGAAGAAGGGATCATTTTATTTCCTTTGTATCGTATCTTGTAGAAGAGACTGAAGGGGGCCTACAAGGATGCCCCAGAGGGACTCTTCATTAGGGACTGTAGTGGTAAGACAAAGGGTAATGTGTTAAAACTGAAACAAGGGAAGTTTAGATTAGATATAAGGAAGAAGTTCTTTACTGTTAGGGTGGCGAGGCACTGGAATGGGTTGCCCAGGGAAGTTGTGAATGCTCCATCCCTGGCAGTGTTCAAGGCCAGGTTGGACAGAGCTTTGGTGACATGGTTTAGTGGGAGGTGTCCCTGCCCATGGCAGAGGGGTTGGAACTTGATGATCTTAAGGTCCTTTCCAACCCTAACTATTCTATGATTCTGTGATTCTATATCAGCGTTCAAATGCCATATCAATGATTAGCTCAGATATCTACCCATGCCAAACAAAGACTATTTCTTGGTTTTCTTAAAATGTTTTCAGCAATGCATCTGCTTCTTCATAGTTAGTATCTAATTTATAAAATCTGCTCACAACACAGATAAATAGAGAACAGTAAGAGATTCTACGCTCTGCCTGCTGCGTTCTCCTGGCTGTTTCTGTCTAAGAGAAACAGGGCTGACTATTTTGCATAACTTTTGTTAATAAAGGGCTTTAAAAAGCTGATTATTTTCTGTTTAACTTTTCCTTCTCATATTTCTGTTCTCTTTTGTCATTTTGATAAATTCGGATTCGGAACCATGCTTATTTTTCAGCTGGATACAGTCAAGCTCAAGGCAAACATGCAAGTATCATTATATTTTCTTATGTTCACAATTAGCATTTTATACTCATTAGCTGAATGATTTCTTGCTGGGAATCGTTTTAGTAGAAACAAAATAGTCCACAGGTACAGCTGAACTCCTTTAGAACAAGCATTCTGTGAATTAGCATTTTGTGAACTTTCTATCCATACTATAAAAAACCATATGAATTTGACGTGTAATCTATAAAGCATAGCATCCTGTCTCTGATGGTAGCCAGCACCAGATGTTTTACACAAAGGTGTAAAAACCCTGACAGTAGGCAGATGTTGGATTATTTCTCTATTAAGGTCGCCTCATCCTAAACCTGAATATTTAGAGATTGTCTGAAGTCCTAAGGGATGAAGTTTTATTTTCATTCCAGAACTTCTTAGTGTCCTACTAAGTCTTGCTCTTTGAGAGTATTGATATTCACTGGGACAACAGAGTGTATGTTCCTGACTTCAGCCTATCCTGCTGCTAAACTCCAAATTCTTGCTACAACTTGGCAACTTACATATAGTGGTCACTACTTCAGGCACAGATGTACTGTGGATAAACACCACTGTGTCTACAATGGGAACACAAGTTCATTGTCTCACGAACATGTGTGGTGACAACACTACAGCAAGGAGCAGGAAATGGATGTTAATGAGGCTGAAGAGCCAAAGTCTCTCTGGGACTGATTGTGAAAGAAAGTTAAAGCTTCCCTTCCTGGCTCTCATGCACTGCAGCAGTGGTACTGCCTCTGTGGCTTCAGTGCTGCCTCTCCTATCTGCACTGGGTCTTCTGGTGTCCCATGGTGACATGTTCTCCTTCTCTCCTGTTCCTCAAAAGGCCCACTAAAAAGGGAGTACCACAACTCAAACTATTTCCATTAACACAATGAAACCCCACATCTTTGTTAATTTTCTCCTTGAGCTTTGAATTATAAATCTGATCTCTAATAATTGAAGTATTTGGTCAAATTATGTTCCTTAACATGGTATGAAACACCTCAAAAATTTAATGGAATTTCTGTGTGGTTGGAAAAGGAAAAGAATATTTTACAAATATAATGAAGAATAGATTTAAGTCCAAAAGTCTATTTAGCTGTTGTCCTCAAGGGAAACTACAGATCTCTAAGCATCTCTCTGTGCTAGGAGCAGCAATACATAAAAGGACAAAGAAAAGTCAGAAATGTAACACTAATGATTACTATATAACTTAATGAAATATTCTATGCATTGTTTTCAATTCCTTATTACTCAAATTCCTGCCTGCACAGTCATCCAGTGTCAATATTTGGTTTGGCATTTAGGATTCTCTTCTAGGAAATGGGAAGTGTGGGTTCAATACTCTAAAGGCTTCTCAAACTCTGAACCAGGAACTTAATGGCTATTCATCTCTGCTTGATGCTTCATGTGTTGCTGGCTAAACTCCAGTGGCTACCACTTCAATATGTGGACATACAGCACTGCCTAGATGAGCTACCTGAGCTTCCTTCATCAAAGTGGAGAAGCAAGTCTGTAGCTAACATGATCCAAATAACAACCTAAGGGGGATGAGGACACCTAGCTCTCTCCACTGACTTCAGAAAAATGCAGTTTAGGCAGCCTAAAATCTCTCTGATGGCTCTAAAATGCAGCACTACTAATCTAAATGCCTGCTGTAGGAGGCTTGACTAATACTGTCCATGACTATTTTGATCTTCTGCAGTCTCATGCAGATCACAGAATCACAGACTGGTTAGGGTTCTAAAGCATCTTAAGAACATCAAGTTCCAACTCCTCTGCCATGGGCAGGGACACATCACACTAAACCATGCCACCCAAGGCTCTGTCCAACCTGGCCTTGAACACCGCCAGCAATGGAGCATTCACAACTTCCCTGGGCAACCCATTCCAGTGCTTCACCACCCTAACAGTAAAGAACTTCTTCCTTGTATCCCATCTAAACTTCCATCATTTAAGTTTTAGCCCATTACCCTTTGTCTTACCACTACAGTCCCTAACAAAGAGTCCTTCTATGGCATCCTTGTAGGCCCCTTTCAGATACTGGAAGGCTGCTATGAGGTCTCCACGCAGCCTTCTCCAGGCTCAACAGCCCAGCTTTCTCAGCCTATCTTCATATGGGAGGTGCTCCAGTCCCCTGATTATTCCCGTGGTCCTCCTTTGGATTTGCTTCAACAGCTACATTTATGTTGAGGACACCAGAACTGCACATAATACTCCAAGTGAGGTCTCACGAGATCAAAGTAGAGGGGCAGGATCACCTCCCTCAACCTGCTGGTCATGCTCCTTTAGATGCAGCCCAGGATATGGTTGGCTTTCTGGGCTGCAAACGCACACTGCTGGCTTATGTTCGTTTTCTCATCGACCAACACCCCCAAGTCCTTCTCTGCAGGGCTCCTCTGAATCTCTTCTCTGCCCAACCTATAGCTGTGACCGGGATTGCTCTGACCCAGGTGTGGCACCTTGCACTTGGCTTGGTTGAACTTCATCAGGTTGGCATCAGCCCACCTCACAAGCATTTCAAGGTCCCTCTGGATGGCGTTCCTTCCCTCCAGCGTATCAACTGAACCACAGAGCTTGGTGTCGTCAGCAAACTTGCTGAGGGTGACTCAATCCCACTGTCCATGTCTACGAAGATGCTGAAAGGGACCGGTCCCAACATTGACCCCTGAGGGACACCACTCATTATTTGTGTCAAATTGGACATTGAGCCATTGACCACAACTCTTTGCGTGTGGCCATCCAGCCAGTTCTTTATCCACCAGGTGGTCCATCCATCAAATTTATGTCAATTTCAACTGCTTTTCCCCTATCCAGTAGTTCTGTAGCCCCATCACAGAAGGCCATCAAATTGTTCAGGCATGATTTGCCTGAGTAAAGCCATGTTGGTTGTCACCAACCACCTTGTTGCTTTTTGTGCACCCTGGCATGGTTTCCATGAGAATCTGCTGCAGAGTCATGCCAGGCACAGGCACAGATAGACTGGGTACCTGTTCGCTGCGGGTTAAGTCCAGTAGGCAGCTCAGCCCCTCACAGCCACTCACTCATCTGTCCCCAGTGGAATGGGAGAGAGAAACAGAAGGGTAAATGTGAGAAAACTCATGGGTTGAGATAAAGACAGTTTCATAGGTAAAGACAAGCTGTGTGCATAAGCAAAGCAAAACAAGGAATTCACTTGCTACTCCTCACTGTCAGGCAGGTGTTCAGCCATCTTCAGGAAAGCAGTGCTCTATCACATGCAACTTAGGAAGCTACTTACGAAGACAAGCGCCGTCACCCTGAATGTCACCCTCTTCCTCCTTCTTTTCCCCAGCTTTATACGCTGAGCACAACATCATATGGTATGATTAGCCAGTTGAGGTCAGCTGTCCTGGTGCGACCCCTCTCATCTGCATGTGCACCCCTAGCCTGCTCACTATGAGGACATGGTGAGAAACAGAGAAGACTTTGATGCTGCTCAGCAATAGCTAAAACCTGGGTGTGTTGTCAACACTGTTTGCATCACAAATCCAAAAGACAGCACCATATGAACTGCTATGAAAGAAAAAAAAACAGTGCACTGCTAAATAGGACCACACCGTCACATTTTAAAGCCATTCTTTGCGTTGAGAAAGATGAGAAAATTGTGAATTTTCTCAAGAGATTTGCTAATTCTTGTGTTGTCACAGAATTCTACGATCTGACAGAGATAACTGAACCCAGGACAGCCTTAAAACCCCTAGATCTACTATGTGAAACAAACTGCTTCTTGTCTGAGTATATAAACATCTACTTTGGAGGTGAATTGTGTTTTAAATTTGGGAAAGAAATCATTAAAGGCAGAATGGAATGGTTGATACTGCAAATGACATTCTTGTTATGAAAAAGAGTACTTTTTCTTTTCTTTTTCTCTTTCACAGAATATTGTGACACTGTGGGTCCCTAAATGTAACAACAATAACATATGTTCTGCTTTACAATATATCGGTATTTTAATTTAAAGGTTAACCTCAAGAAAGTGCTTATACTGCAACTGTAACATGAAGAAGTGCACATTAATTTTTATGTAATTACATCTTGTATTAGTGATAGAGATAGAGAAAGGAGATGTAAAAGCCCTAGTTTTTCCAAGTGTTTTACTTTATCTTGGTGTTGCTATCATTATGCTGAAAAGGGAATCTCTGAATATCAATACCATTTCAGTATTTCCTATGTCAGCCTTTCCTCTAGAGTTACAGTATCCATTGGATCAGTCTTTGCTACTGAAGCCAAACCACAATCCTTTGTCCTATCTTGTGCATGCTACCAAAGAGGATTTTAAATCACAGGACATAGCTGAAAACTTCAGTGTGACTCTGAAGTTAAACACAAACAGAAATGGAGAACTAAATGATCCACACATTTACTTGATGATCTCAGATGGCTTTGTATTATGTTGTATATGATATTTGGTTTTATTCCACATTACATACTATTTCAATTTATTTTTCATTATTTAGTAGTATATTCTCCAAAAGTTTTTGTTGTGTTGATGATCTGACAACTGCATTCAGTTATTGTAGCTATGCATTTTAATCATGCTTTATTTAGGCAAAATAATATAAAAGAAATTGAAAAACATCAAATTGTCATATTAAACATGAGCAGAGTACCTTGGCAAGTACATCCTTTATGCGCAACCAAAACTTTCCTCTGTCAGTAATACTTCTGCTTTTTTTACTGTTTGGTTACCAAATTAGGCAAGTTTATACTGCACCAGAAGACTTCTCCATTGCTTTTTGGTCCTAGGTTGAGTAATGCCAGTGATAGAAGGAAAAAAATAATCTATTGGCAGATATAGGTCTCTGTACTAGAATTTAAGCTGTTACTGTTGCTCTGGAAAAAGTCAATGACAGGGACATAGCAGGCAAGTATCCCAATTAATTTTTTGAGGGACAGTTACATGGCAAATGCCTAAAAAAATATCAAAGGTATTCCCAGTATGCCCACAAGATATTTTTTTTATACATTAAGGTAGTTATTAGAAGAACAAAACAAAAAAAAACCCAGAGAAATCCAACTTTTGGATTCATACCATTTACATATATCTGTGCTTCATTAGATAATGCTCAATTCATATTTACTTGCTGAAAATGCTTGAGATCGAGAAATTGCATATTATATATAAATACATTATATCCTAGGGTTTGTAATAAAATCACCAACAAGTAAGTCAACAACTTATCAGTCTCTATTTTACTTGAGATTTCATTGCGAAAAAACACAGTTGCTTGGACTATCTTGGCTTCTCAGAAACACTCCAGTTCCACTCCATCTTCTTCCCTCCTCCTCAGTGCTGAAACTGCATCCTCCTCTGCCAGAGGGACGCACTTGCTAGTTATCTCTTTATCTACCTGCCTCAAAGCTATTACTGCATAACCTTCAACAGGTAACAATTTTCTGTAGTATACAACGATATTATACATTCACATTTGTAGATTGCACATCATTTGTACCCTCCCTTTCAGACCACTTTTTGCTGCCCTTGTGACTTTTTCTGAAACCAGCAATAAGTTTGCTAATTATGCTGGTATGAGACTTTCCTTGTCTGCAAAGACAGAAATCAGGTATAGAGTTGAATGTGATGACAATGTAATGGTCTTGATAAAATTAGCTATTGTGGAACTCATTTGAGTAAATGCAGCTTATGTAACAATCTACACCTGTGTAGTTACTCTAGGCTCTCTGTAGTCATCAGGGGGACAAATGTATGCATTAGAATATGTTTCATTTGATACTAAAATACACCTTTAAAATAAATTAGAAGAAATTCTCCATAAGACAAAACAGAAAAGATGCAGGTCTTCTTTAACTCTGACCTGGGTTCAGCAGTAGCAGTCATTTTTCTCCTTCTTAGTAGCTGGTGCAATGCTGTGTTTTTGACTTTCAGCCTGGAACAGTGCTGATAACACCGATGGTTTCAGTTGTTGCTCAGTAATGTTTAGTCTCATCGAGGACTTCCTGAGTTTCATGTTCTGCCAGGGAGGAGGAGAAGCGGGAGGAAGCAGAAACAGGATGCCTGACCCAAACTAACCGAAGAGGTATTACATACCACGGCACATCATGCCCACTATATAAACTGAGGGCAGTTACCCAGAAGGGTTAGATCACTGCTCAGTAGGGCTGGGAATTAGTCAGTGGGTGGTGAATGGTTGTATTCTCTTCCCTTGTTATTTTCCTTATCTTTATTATTATTGGTGGTAGCAGCAGTGGTTTCTGTTATACCTCAGTTACTGGTCTGCTCTTATCTTAACCCACGGGAGTTACATTCTTTCAATTCTCCTCCCCATCCCTCTGGGAACAGGGGAAGGAAGGGGGGGAGTGAGCAAGCGGCTGCATGGTAGAGCTACAAGCTGGGCTTAAACCATGGCAAACTCTTTTTTCCTGTTTGGAAAGCACTACTCCTAGAATGCAGTGCAGGTACATGTGTCAGGTGGTTATTTTGTGGTGCTTTGGCTAACGCTTGATAAATGCTCTTTACTTGAGAAGAAACAGAGACAGTATAAAATTTGTTCCAGAATCTCCTTATTCAGAAAATATTTCCAAAGGATGATTTATAGTTTCTTTTTGTATTACATGATGTAAAGGGGTCACCTGTTTGCAAGAGCAAGAAAACAGGCCCCACTGACAATCAATACTATTTTGTTGGCTCTTAATAACATAAGAAGGAGGAAGGAAATCAGAGGTTACTGCATATTGCACCTTATAATCCATGTAAGAAATCACATCAGTATGTATTGGCAGAAAAGACTGGGTGGAAGAGAAGAGGGAGATAATAACTGCGTTTATGTGGAAAACAGAGATGGAAACATCTCTGACTGAAACAGAGAAAGTCTGTGTAACAGCAGGCAAAACACTTGCTCTGAAAAGGAAATATTTTCTTAAATATTATAATAGCACCTTGAAAATTTATTCAGGAATTGGCTCATAGTTTCTCTTTACCACTGATAATGCTGAGTGGTAAGTCAGGTCACTGAGATGAAGAAATTACAGTCTAAACAATAGAGTCAGACAAGGGACATATTTGGTTCATCAGCATTTCTGTCAGTTATGGAAATACCTCAGGTGGAAAATAAGCACTTTCTGCTACAATTCCCTGCTGGTTTTGATATGCTTCATAACAATTATAAGTAGCTATGTAGTGTTGGGACTTTGGAGATCACCCAAAGGGCTTCAGAGTACTGTTCTTACCAGTGCAAAAGGCAGCATACTCTGTAAATATGAAACAGCTTATGATATATCCCTTCTTTTTATGACTCTGTGTATAGGTGTATAACTGTTGAAATCATGAAACTAGTCCTAAGCTCACAATTTCCTTCTTTTCCTATTTGATGTTGCCTAGTATTATGAAAATAAAATTAAAAGGTGTTGACCTTTTTGTGTTTTACTTCATGATCTAGTTGGCAAGAAACCTGCCATCTGACTGAATTAGTGAAAGAATAGAAAAGAACAGGATCTAACATCTGGTAAGATGTAACTTGGACTTTATTCTTGATTGTGTCTGTTTCAAATGCCAGGTGTCTATCACCTGGGTTACAGTCTTACTTTGGCAAAGTAAATCTATTACTAACTCTCTGAAGAATGCCGTCTCTGAATGATGCCACTGCTAATGGAACACTGATTTACTGCCACAACTATAAAGAATCTTTTCTAACATTGTGTTACACTTCCCATCAATTTAGATCAACCAGGCCTAACATATGTGAGAAGTTATCTACATTTTTCTCCAATAAAACCAAAATGATGAAAGCTTTGCTTTCCCAGAGGTAAGATTCACTATTGGTAGCCCCATTGTTATTTCTTTAGCCCTCATCTTCTTTGTCAGGGCTGGAGCATATTATTCCTGCAATGCCTGCCAGAATTCTATGGCTTATTTGTTGTTTGAGACTTCCCATATGTGTCTTTGATCCCTGCCTAGTAGGCACCCTGGCTGCTTGCCAGTTTGGCACTTATGATTATCAGCAGTATGAATAGCTCTCTTGCTTCTGATTATGTCCTTGCTGTCATCAAATCACTCTTTAAACAACTTTCTTATTTTCTTTTAGATGCTTGTAAATGACCAACCTACTTTTACCATGCCTTTCTTGGCCAAGGTTTTGTGTCACACTGCAGGAAATCCAACAGCTTGACATTTCCACTCCTAATGATCTGACTGCCAACTACCTGTATAATTGCATGGGAACAATAAGGAGTACAGAAACATTGCCCATGGTTATATTTGAAGTTTCTCTGTGTGTTAAACAAATTTGCCTGTTCTCTCCATCTGGTTAGCTTGATGGCATAAATTCTGTTAAGAGATTATTTCATTTAGTGAAAAGCATTCCTTTAAATAGATGTTTTAAAACCCTTGACCAGAATACAGTGTAAGCCAATGAGAATGATAAATCCATATGAGTATCAGAATAAGAAATACTTTGAAAAGACAGATGGAAAGCCAAAAGCCACTCATGCAATTTCTATTTACTATCCTGATGTGGCACTAAATACATCTGAGTTCGTCCATGTGTTCTGCTAAACTGAAGTTGTTCCAAAATGCCACTGTTGAACAAAAAATATGAGGAATCAAAATAAGGAACAGCACAGGACATAAAAAGGTCCAGACCACAAGAGGCTCATGTGCCATTACAGAAAGGTCTGTCAGAATTCTCGTTATTCTTCGCATGATTTTGCAAATGCTTCTGCCAATACATATATTGGTACTGCCACTGAAAGTAGACAAGATTAAACAGCCTATTGTACCATATCTACTTTCACGTTAACTCACACAGGGAGTGGAGTAAGTTTTGTAGCCCCTGGGAGCAAAAACAGTATCAGCATGATTATGCCTGCCTAAAGACGCACTGAACTCTTCTTAGAGCTACCTCCATGCTGTGCTACCCTGAATGACTCTTGTTTAGGAATAACAATTTGGCTTAGCTTCTGAAGCTTTTAGCACACAGTGCTTTTTCCAATAGATAAATCACCATGTACTTCTTCGAAGAAACATCTTCATCCAAGATGAATGGTTTTTGTTTATACATCTCTTGAAACAACTGCTTACATGGAACTAGAAATACTAGTTGAAATATTCAGTGCTGAATTGTCAAGGGTGAGAAACTCTGATTTCAGGAAGAATAAGATGTACACAAGGAAAAAAAAAAAGAAAAACAGTTGCATAAGAGCCAGTTTATTTGGGATTGCTTTATAATGTATCGTTATGTGTTCCTTCTCTGCCCAACACCACTGCGATTTCAGAAAAAGGTGCTCCTTTTCAGCCTATGTGGTGCCACTCTGAGTCTTAAAGCAGGTTTGTGTCCAGAAAATGCTCACAGTAGACTTAGGCTGGAAGAACACACTGAAGCTTTAAGCACTGCAAAAATGTCATTCAGTGCTGGCAGTGCGTTTCATAGTTATGTTTGCAACAACGACTGAGAAGCAAGACTATTAGAAGGGATTTAATGTGGAGAAGATAGCATTTTGACAGCTAAGCTAGTTGTCGAGGTTTATAATGAAGATAACTTCAGAGGCATTTGTAAGAAGATGATTAAAGGCACTATGAAGTTTGACTTCAGTACTGGAGTTAACTTGAGAACAGGCTGGGTAGGTAGGAGAGGTATACTTTAGATGCAGACATATTCTTAACTTCCTTGTGATTGCATTTTTCACCCTATTTCCAGCTTGCTATGAAATGCACAAAAAAGTGCAAAATGAAATTATTTACCTCAATAAAGTGCTTTTCTCTACATATGTACTGCATCACAGATAACCTTTCACCGGGAGACAAAAACAGTAAGGGTTGATTTTTTAGGCAGCCTTTGTGCGTTTTATCCCTAGCTTTACAGGTAACAAGAGCAAAGTACCTAGAGTCAGCATTAATGGATACTCAGTGGAATTCTGAACTGTGAAAATATATGAAATTTGAATCCACAAACATTTTACTGGAAGAAGGCAGAAAAGATACTGCCTCAGACTGCAGTCAAGAGAGAAACCTCCTTGCACTTTTCTGTGGCCAGATTTGAAATTGCAGATGCCACCAGTGTTATTTCAAAATAAATTTTCAAGTTGTATTTTAAATATTTCAGAAAAGCTGTAATTATCCCTGAAAAAACTCAGAATTTCCCAGCCAATCCATCAGCACCCAGTTTTGCTTTACAATAACACTCTGAAACAGGGAGAAGTTTGGATGCACAGAACAGTGAGTTTGAAATGCAAAACAGCAGCAGAAAAAAGCACTTTGAGAGCATCATGTCAACCTGAGAACGACTGAGATTTAGCTGTAAACCTGATAATCTTTAGCAGCAAATGACAGAGGGAAAGGTTAGTGAATTTAACAAAAACTTCCTGATACCCCAGAAAAGGAATGATCCATAAACTATTTCCAGTGCATACGGTATTTCACTTGAGACTGGTCTGGAAAATTGGCTGACACACTGAATGCTGAAGGAGATGACAAAATACAATCTGCTGCTTCTGAGAGAGCTGTCAAAAACCTGAAAAGCACTCTGTTTGCTGCGTTCTAAGTTTCTGCTACCCAAATGAAAGACATAAAGGCAAACATGCGCATAAAGCCTCTTAACAAAGACCTGCTGCCACATGAAAGGCCGAGCGAGCAGGGCAGGCTTTATTCCACATCACTCAGTCCCAGAACCCTAAACAGGGCAAGCGCGTTTGGCCTCGAAGCAGCCCTGTCCGTTCAACTTGTTCCTCTCTTGCCACGCAAGCCTTTTGCCAGACGCAGTAAAAGCCCAGGCTGGGCCCCTTTTCCCCGGGGCTCGCCAGGCCTCCTCGGAGGTTTCTTGTCCACCCCTCCCGCAATGGCAGGCTGCCGTGGCGCTGCCCAAACCCGCACTACCGGCGGTCAGTCACTGCCGGAGCTTCTCTGACGGGCCGTGAGGAGGCGGAGGTGAGAGAAGGCTACAGGCCCGCGGCCTCCGAGCAGGCTGACCCCCGCCGCTGGAGTCCGCAGCAGCCGCCGGGTCGCAGGGCTGAGGCGGAGTTCTCGCAGCGCCTGTGGTGGTGGGGCGCGGCGGAGATACCGCCGCGGAGGGCTCCCGCGCTCCGCCAATCACAGGCGCTGCTCGGGGCCGCGCTGTTGCCGGTGGTGGCGGCGGGGGCCGCGGCGGGCCGGGGAGCGACCTTGCGGCTGGCTCTCCGGGCGCCCGGCGAGGGCCCAGCTGCCGCGCCATGGGCACGGTACCGTCCGCGCTGAAGCACTGCCTCAGCTATCAGCACCTCCTCAAGGAGCAGCTGTGGATCGGGGAGCCGGCCCCGCCGCCGCCTGCGGCTCCGTACCCCGGGCAGGTATCGCAGGGCGGGCTGAAGGGATGGGATGGTGCCGGCCCTGCGAGGCGCGGCCGCCGCCAGGGGGAGGCCGGGGCCCGCAGGGCGCGGAGGGCCGCCGCCACCTCCCTCACGCACGTACCCCCGTCCCTTCTGCCCCCTTCCCGAGCCGGCCCTCAGCCCTCTCCCGGCACGCGCCGCAGGGCGTAAGGGCGTCACGGAGCAGTGGGGCTTCGAATCGCCGCACGCCCATTTCTGGGCCTTTCCTGGTCAGTTTTAGGATACGGCTGGTTTAAAACCATCTGAATTGGTAGCGCAGACACAGGTGGGCATCTCTGGTGGTGCTGTGGTCCCCTCCACCTGTTGGAATCTACTGTGTGAAAAGTCATAAAACTGTAGGGTGACACATGTTTTGGCGAGGCCACAGTATTGCCCAGGCTATCTGGTGTTTGTACTTCCCTAACAAGTGTGATGGGCCCGTCTGCTGTCACGTGAAAAGTTGCTACCGCTCTAAAAGTGTGGAGGCAGAGCTGTTGGCTCCTCTGGAGCGCCTGCACCCTCTTTTTGGCCTGGGATTGTCATGAATGAGTGAAGGTGGTTGCTCAGCCTGCTGTTTGTCAGCTATGAACCATTGTGAAAAGTGACTGGAGATAGCGGGGAGTGGGAGAGAAGTTTGATGAGGAGGCATGTGGGCAGGCCTCCAAATGAAGACCATAGGTCATGACTGTCCTAATCATGGCTTTGGAAGAAAAGAAATGAAGGAAAGTGAAAGCTACCAGTGGCTTTTAGGGAGAGGCTGCATAAATCTGGAAGGCTGCTGGAGGTGGAAATCAATATGATTAACTCAAACAAGATAATTCCACAAGGAAATAATTCTGAGCGTGACATTACTTTTGCTATAACAGCACACTTATTGTTCAGGCATATTGTGTCTGAACTGTCATTCATTCTGAGTCTAATTCCACTAAGCAGTCGGTGCTTCAAACATTAAAAAACATGAGCCAAGCCCACAACAATATTGGTTTAAAATTCACATCTTCAAGAAATGCACTCCTTGTTCTCTTTTATTTTTTTCCACCTTTCAGATATAGCAGAAGTACCTCTTCCATTTTTTCTGCACCATCTGGAAGTGAAATTTAATTATTAGAGAGCAGTGTAACTTCAGAGGTAGGGAAATCATGAAAACTATAATGTTTGAGTGCGATGAAAGCTCACAGAATTATAATTTTGCTTTAGATGGTCTGAACTTGATAATTCGAAAGCTACATATATGGAATATCCAAAGCAATACTGTTGTAAGCACAGAGCTTTGTATAGGTAAGCGCTATACAACTTCCCGCTATCACAGTTCTCTGAGAACAGTGCCTATCCAGCATTGAATTTTGGTGAAAAAAACCCAAGCATAATTCATTCAGTTATTTCTGTGAAAGTGGAAGAATATTTTCTTACTTTAAAGAGAAGCAGAATGAAAAGACTTTTGTGTACTGGCATGAAGCAAAGCATTAGAACATCTTCATTTGCCCTTGCTATATTTAGGTGCATCATTTGCTGTAAGTTTCAAGGGCTTTTTGCAACAGAGAGGGTTTGAAGTCAGACAAGCAATAATACCTTCCCAAAACATAGCAGATAAAAATAAAAAAAATTGTTATTGTAATGGATGCTTATAACCTTTGCTTCATTTCTGCAGTTCATTTTCACAGCCATTTTTCTTCTTCCAAGCATACAGAAAGAGGTCGTCCTCAGTAAACAGCAAACAGGAGAATTTGCTGCTTATCTTGCCTGTACACATTGATGTGATTTCACAGTCTGCTGAGCTCATTGACACTAATTAAGTCCAGAGTTGGACACTGTTGATGTTTTAACATTTGCTTCTGCATTACCTTGCTGTGATTTTTATTGGAGGATGTTAATAATTTTCTTAATTTTACATAATTGTGTTCAAATTTCCATTTTTCTCACATGGATGCTTAAACATCCCATAAAGGTTTTCCTTATGTTGAGTGCATTCTGTGCCAGTCCTGTTCAAGAAAATACTTGTTCTTCATGGGATCTAGAAACCATATTACCTCAAGTGGTGGTTATAAAAAGTGGTTTTTTTTTTTTTTTTTTGTTGATTTTGACCAGTGTATTTGACCAGTTATGGGGACACCACTGTAATCACATTTATGTGGGTATACTAACAAATAAAATAGGGTAACCGACTTAAGGTGCAAGAAAGGTTTCCCAGAAATGTTTCCCACATTTCCCAGTTTCTCAAGAAGAGTTTCCCAGGTTCCATGGCTGATGAAAATAAGGTGTTGATTTTCTTGCTGAAATCTTTTCAGGAGTTTTTCAATTTTTTATATTTTTTGGTTTTTTTTGTTTTTTTTTTAACACAAAGTAAAATGTTATTAGAATGATACTACTAGGATGCTTGTGAAACTAAAATAATTCAATTTGGTTTCAAAAATCCAAAATATATAAAAATTTGAGTATATGCTGTGCTGACTAAGTTGTAAAGGTCCAGGATTAACCACTTGGAGCTGTACTGAAGGCAAAGTAATCGGTCCTAGATTTAGTAGTGGGATATCCTTGCTTTCCCTTAATTCCCCTGTTTAATTTAGCCAACAATTCTGTAGTATTTTTACAGCTTTATTTGATTTCGAAACATAGGGTTGCTTGAGGAGCAAAGTATGGAAAAGGAGAGGTGAAAAGCAATGGCTAAATAGGAAGTAAGCAGAATTTTCTAGTATCTATTAGTAGAATCTGCTAATGTGTATTTCACTCTTATTTGGACTAGTCTGTATTACACAAAAATTATTGAATACCTTACTAGTTAATGGGACACCACATGCCTGTTGCTGTATCTTAATTTTATTACATTTTCTCAATTTTCTTTGTTTCAGAAATACTGTCTTTTGTTTCATACGAAAGTTCTGGTTCATTCTCTTAATATTAGCACAGCATATACTGTTTTTATAAATACATCTGCTTAAAATTAAAGGTCTGCTTAATTTTACTAAATAGGAGCTATAACTGAGAATTTGTTAAAGACATGGATTTATATCAGAACTGTAAAATGTGCTAGGATCTACCTAAGAAAGCGGTGGCAGTAGGTGTTGCAGTCCTAAGAAGATATCTGCAGTAATCAAGATTGCTGCTAATGGTGACTCATAGCACTTAACTGGAATTTTCAATGTACTTTGTGTTCTGGTTTATAAAATCTCCAGGCTGAACACCAGGGAGGAAGGCTGGCTGTTTGTTCATTGCTTCTTCTGGTTGTCCTCTGGGTTAGCCGGAGACTTCTGGCTGAAAGGAGGAATGGCCTGAGAGAAACTGATATTGGTCTCATCCTACAGACTTAATGTTATGTTTTCATGTAGGTTAAAATTGAATTTTAATGTATTAGGGATAGGCTAAGGGCACAGCAGGGAAGGGCTGGATGGCTAAAGAAGTGGTGTAAGAGACTGGGATGAAATTCAAAGGTACTTTGAAACTAATAACCCAAACTTGAAACTGACTTTATCAGAAATGACTGAAGAAGGGAATAATCTTGGAGTGCTCACAAATCATGGGAGGACTACAAGCTGCCAATACAGTATAGCTGTTAAAAGAATCAAATCAAGTCCTTGGATATGTCAGATCAAGTATTTCCAGTCAAACAGGGAAACGTTGCCATTGCAAAACACTGTATCTGAGGCTTGTTCAGTTTTGGTTAGCCATGTTCAGTATTGAGCTGCAGCTCAGGCAAGTTAGGTCTTGCACCACTGAAATGGTCAGGAAAATGGAGAGGAAATGTAAAATAACTTTGTTTTGTTTGATATCTAGTGTTAAGACCTGGGCAGGCAAGGAGGGAAGAAGAGGAAAGAGCTGCATAAAATAAAGGAATATGTTCCCCCACACAAACAAATGCTTATAATTTGTCTATTAAATACAGAGTAGAAATCTAAAAGCTAAGTATCAAGTGGTGGCATTCTTAATAAAGATAAACAAAATTATGAGAGTGAGTAACCTATATGATTTATTTTTAGTAAAAGGACTATGTGTTATGATTTCCGTAGTAGTGGAAATGATTGTGTTTTTAAATTTTATGTAATAAGGAGTAGAGACTAGTTATTTAGCTGTTGGAAACCAGACAATTCCAGTTTTTAATTGGCTTACAATACTTTGGAAAAAATAGAATTAGTTAAAATCCTTGTGCCAACTTCAGTGTGGATATTCATCCTCTGCCACTTTAAATCAGTGCATCCTGCTCTACTCTACAAGAGTTGTAATGGCTAAACATAGCTAAGTAATAAGCATCTTTCTCTTAGACCCTGGGTTTTAATGTTCCACTAGTTAGGTGTACTAAGATATATGGCATATTAGGTGTTACATGGTTTGGTGAGGGCTGCCTACATCTACTACAAGGAAAACAAAATTAAGTAAAAAAATGAAACTCTAGTCTCTTGTTCTCTCAGATGTGGCTGTGACTCTAGGAGGCATAAATCTATCTAAATAGTGCTAATGTGTGCTCTGTTATCCTGTAGGATTTCTGTCACACATAGAGACTGTCATATGGATGCAATACCCAGAATTATTAACACTTGTTCGGTATATTACCATTGCAAATCATAGTGTACATTATTGTCAGTTTTATAACTGGAGAGAAACACAAATTTTACATGCTAAATATGTGTAATGATGAGCAAAAGCTTGGGTCATCTAATTTATACAGATAGCTTTTGTTCCAGTGCCTAGGTTGCAATGATTTATATGCTACATACCTAGATATTCAGACCTAAACCACACAGCCTAAAATTCCCACATCTCCTCACTGCATGACACTCATGGATCAAGAGATGCACACAAGTGTTTTGCTTTTGCAGTTTTAATATACTTATTTAGATTTTGCAATATACTATCATGTTTTAAACATATGCCTGAAGCCTCTCAAATGTATTTTTAAAGTAACTAAAGAATAACAATGAAAGCCACAGTTTTCTTGTCTTAACCACTTCTGTATTTGATGGTTGTTTCTTGATTCAAATTATGACATAAAAAATGAAGCATATAGTATTGTGCTAACTGGGAGGAGAAGTCATGAATGTTTTCTTTGAATATTTAGCTACACCTCAGAGGCATAGCTAACTGATTTGAGGCATACTGTATTTTCATGTTCTTTTTATCTCCAGTAATTATAAATCCAGGAATGAATACATATTTGCAGTCTATCCTCAAATATTTAGGCTAATTTTTTTTAATTTGATTTGTTTAGTATAAGAAGTATTACAAAATTTGCTGTCATCAAATTGCAAATGTGTTAATTTATTGTGAAAATTACAGTATGCAAGAAATACGTTATAATTTACACTCTTTTTTTTTCTCTGTTGAAAATTGCATATAATGTGTATTTTTAATAGAGAATAAAGAAGGCACATGTCCTGAACATTATGTTGCAGAATTCTTGTTTCTTGACTTTTTGAAAAGATCACATTATTTATAGATATTTAATGAAATCAGTGTAGAGAAAGTATATTAATTGCACGGGGCAATGATCTTGTATCCTTTCCCTCCCCGCTCGCCTTTACCCAGCATACTTACCTCATCCTGTGTTTTCATCATGGACTTCCGGAGTATTTATATTTTATGTTGTTTTTCATTTGTTTCATTTACATTTATGTTTGTATTTGAAGACTAAATAGCTGATCACTAAGAGACTGAAATTCCTGATTTCCAGCCCTTCTTATTCCTCTTTGTCAGTGCAAAGCTGAATTGATGGATCTTTTTCTCAGCGAATGCATCACAAGAATGGGGTTTTTTTGTTCTGCTGCAGATTCTCAAGCAACATTTCTTTTCTTGGTGTAAAACTTACAAAGTCATAAAAAAAAAATAAAGTAGAAAGGATTACTGTAACTATAATTGAGAACTAAATTATAAGCTAAGTTTGTATCAGCATGCTGTATCTTTATGACTTTGGAGATGATAAATGACATTTGATATATGCTGACACTGAAGGTCATAAATGAAATACAAAAACACACTCCCACTAAATTTAATCAGAGTAGAGATAGTTCAGTGCTGAGATCCTTCCAAAATTTTCTTTGAAGTCAAGAGGAGTTTTTCCTTTGGAAGATCCATCCACTAGTCTCATGCCAGTTTATTCAGCCAGGTATCCTTTATGTTGCAAAATTAGAGGTCAAGAACATTTTTGGATAAAGTGTTGAAGAGAGAAAGTCCAAAAAGGCCAAGTATTTGGTTTGCTAAGGGTGCCAAACAGGATGTTACAAGTTAAGAGGCTGATAATAAAGTGTAAGACCTAAATGGAGTCACTGGTTTTTAGTTGTTTTGTGTCACTGTGTCATAAATAGTGGAAAGATAACAGGAGTTTTTTAGTTGATACAGATTTATGCTATACTGGGATTATAATGTGAGTTTAGAAATTTATAATACAGCTGGAAATGTTGTAAAGGATTTTACAGATCTTGCTCTGCAAATTTGGGAATTAAAAAAATGCACAGGAAATTTCTACTCAGACCCAACATCTGTTTTTTGGTGAGATCCCATTTTGACTTGTCCCACCTCCACCTCCTTCAAAGCCTACATATGGGCACAGTGATGTTCATTTCCTCTCTTGCCTGTTCAAGGAAAGAGGTTTAATTTCAGACACCCCATGTGTCAAATCATCATTTTTAAAAGTCGTACATCTGAGATGATTCTTTGTAATTCGTTTTCTCATTGCCTTGGCTGAGAGTGAAGATAAGTGTACTCCCAAGATCAACTAGATCCAAATTTAATTCCTACTGAAATAAATGGGTTTGTCTCAGATCTTAATAAGGATTTCATTTGCAATTTGTGGATCTTCTAGCTCTAGTTTGGGTAAGGAGATCTCACAGTGCCTTATTAAGACTACTGTAAAACTTACCAGTTGGTCAAACATAGAAGTTTTCATAAAGCAAAATACTGCTCCTTATTAATCAAATTTTGTATATTTAAACTGTCTGACAAGGTGGGTAAGAGATAGTAATAACAGTTGTGTCTATAGTGGCTTGGATTACAAGTTGGGTTTTTTTTTTTCACTTAGACTTGGCTTGAAGGTGGAATGCTGGGTACCTGGAATGAAGTTGCACTTATTTTCTCTCCATTTTAATGATAGGACCTTTTTCAGTGTTTCAGAGGACAAAGGTAGCTCCAATTCTTTCAGTATCTGGGTTGGAAGATTTGCTTGTTTATGTAAGTATGTTTGAGTTTCAGTTTCTATGTGAATATCACACAGTAAGAAACTGGTGCAGTGTAGGTACAGTCCAGAGATAAAGCTGAAATTAGTTCTTGTCACCTCTGCTCTTTCACAGCATAAATATTCAAGGTGTTTAACCAAGGTGATGATTCTCTGAAATTTTTGGAATTGAAGGTTATTGAGATCCTTTGATGTGTCAAATGTGGAAGAAGTTATGTTTAAAGAAACAGTGGGGGACTTTGGAAAAGTAGTTATTTAGTATTTCAGGCTGTGTTGAATTCCATTGTTTAGCTTCTCATTCATTTAACAATTTTAAATATTTTCTTTAGCATTCTTCTTTTCCCCAAAATGTATATTTTAAAAGATAGATGAAGTGTGAAAGAGAAATGTGTATTAGAGATGGTATGTAGTATTGTGAGCTTGCTGGGGAATGTGTACCACCTTACAGTGTGTGCCAGTGCACATGACAATGCATATGTGGACCCTGACATACAGTGTAATGAAATACTGTGCACTCAGTAAGGTTCATCAGTTAACCTCAGAAAATACTGGAATGTAAAAATGTCAATTTTAAGAATGGGAATAAAAAGCTGTCAGGCACAAATTTATAGGAAAAAGTTCTCTCTGGTTATCTAATCCATCCATCTTCTGTCACTTGAAAAACTCATCAGGATATTGAAATTCTGAGAAATGTTGCTCTGTTGGCTGATCTGGAATTTCTGAGATAAGAGCATGTAATATGAGGCCTTTAGCTCCATGATCAAAATCAGGCTTTCATACTGTGCTAAATACCAGTAAAGCTAATTCAGCATTTTTCTTTTCAGCAAAAGGGAAATATTACTGCTGTTTTAATGCACAGTTGTATAGTCCTTTTGGGGCAGAAATGTCAAAATTGTGCACACACTTTAAAACTAAGCAGTGCAGTGGAGATAAAAGTTTCTTCTATTTTGTAATATGTTGATAGTGACATAAGTTTTAACAAATAATAAAGAGTTTATGAAATACGAGAGTACAAATCAGATACAGATGTTATTCTTCTGACTATCTAGTCTTTTAATCAGTCTCTCCAAAGGAATCACAAAACTGATAAATGCATGATTCACGTTTCAGGAAAATACTTTTAGAGAAAGTTATAAGGGTTGCTTTTCAATTTTTAGGTATTAGAGCTGGAAGTAATCAGCTGATGACTTCACAGACTTTTACTGGGTTAGGCATAATAATTGATGGTGAAGATTCCAATCATAGTTTGGTACAAAGTTCTAATGTTACAAAGGATGAAAAAGATGCTGCCAGGTTATAAGAAGGAAATTATAATTATTGCCGGAATGCCAGCTGATATTATTTTTAGATAATTTCCTTTTTAAATGGAGATTTATGGTTTGGTGTAAATGAATGAGTTACTCCAACTGTTATATTGCATTTTAATTTTTCATTTGGACTAAATACATTTATGACAGTGATTCTCAACAGCTTTTGCAAAACGAAACAAAACCAAAAACAACCCCTCAGATCCAACCCAGATATATTACATGCAAAAAGTGCTAAAAGTTACATTGGTAAAAAAAACTCTGCTGGGTAGACATTTCCTCTTTGCTTGTGTTTTTTTTGTGTTTTGTTTGTTTGTTTGTTTTGCATTTTTTTTTGGCCACAGATGTTAACTGTTTTGTATGGGAATAAAGTTGTTAGTTTATGAGTTTCTTGGTGAAAAAGTTTAAAGGCTTTGAGTGCATAAGACGTGTGGACTGAAGCGCCAGAGGACATTGGTGGAATGTTAGGTGAAATCCATAGGGAAATAATTTAACAGCAGCATCTGGAAAGGAACTGTATGTGGCTTTAAGGTTTACTTTTAATGCAGGTACTTAAGATGAGATTAAATGTAGGTGTTAGTATGTGAGAAATGGGGGAAAAAGCTAAGTGATGAAGATATATCATGTGTAATACTGATATTAGGCAAAAGATTTAACAGAATCCACAGCTGATCACAGCTGAATTTTTAACAGGCTGGAAACATAATTTGAATTGAGTTATATGTTGACTTCATATAAACCAAAACAGTTTACATGAAGAAATTACTGGGGGAAGAGAAGGAAGAGGATAGGCAACTTCCTTTGCCCTGCCGTGTCTTACTGTTGCCTGAATGGTATGAAGAAGGTGGAAAATTAAGCTACTATGCCAGCGGCTATTTGCTCTACAGAGAGGAATCAACTGGTGATTAAGAATTTTCCCTTGTGGAATCAACTGGTGATTAAGAATTTGCCCTTGTCTCCCTGCTATTTTTTGATATTTAGGTCTTGATTCAATTGCCTAAGTATAATTATCTGGTGCCATAAGAGATGCCCTCAGGTACCTGAGATGGTTGATAGGGTTGACAGATATCAAACAAGATTTATGGGAGACCTCCACCCCCTGGCACAATAGCTAGAAGTCAAGTGGGATGCATCTCAGATGCACTAGTGCTTGAAATTTGCCACCTGACTTGCACCCTTACAACTTGGCTGAATTGTTTCATCACTGGCAGTGATGAGGAGTGACTTGCTGCAGCCAGCCATACTTCATTGCTGATGCCATTTAGGATGCCCTATAATATCCTACTTTACCTCCAGCTGCTGAAAAAGGCACAGATCCTGTGTCCTGTGTTTAGGACACCTTAAGACATTATATGTGAATATATAAATAGACTGTACAGGGATACGTAGCACACCAGTAGACATGTATGTGTGGATACCTAGGTTCAGGTGTCTTAAAGTCCAGTTGAATCCTGCCATTAAGAACATTTCAGGACATTTTGAGCTTAGTGAGTTGCATAGCTGGCTTGCCATTTATTCCCTAAGTATTATTATCTATTATCAGTTTAGAACAATCCTGTGGTCAACATTATGTGTCACAGTAAAATGTAAGTACAGCTAATGGTAATATTATTAGATATTTTTTACTTACTTTGTGCTCAGTTAACACTGGCCCACTGCTGTTACTACGTTTTACAGCAATTCACATTTCTTTCGTATCTGTTGTACAACTTACTATCCAGAATATGGAGGCTGAAAAAATCTTTCTAAATATGCAAAGTCTGGAAGGGGAAGCAATAAAAAGCCTAGGAAATCTTATGATTCATTTTGCCATGACATCAATCTTCTCAGATTGTCTGAAGTGATAGGACCCCATTTTGGTTTTGCCTTTGTTGTAGTTTCTCTAGTACCAATCCATTTTCTGCTGCTTGTTCCACTTCACTTTTTTAATTTTTGCATGATTAGAACAAATTACAATCGTAATGCATAACTATTTAATGTAATAAATTAGAAAGTTAACCAGTTCAGCAGAAGCTGTGGCATATGAGTACTTTTTAATAAACTCATAAACCCCAATATTTTGAAAGAAGTTTATTTAAAAAATAAGGCATTACATCTCTTTTCTAAATTTCGTATAGGCAAAATTTCCAATAGCTTTAATTATTATCAGTTAAATGGGCAGAAACTTATTTAAATATGTTCACACTTGACTGATTCAGTTGTGAAAATGAAACATTTTTGCAACATCGAGAATGGTGCAGTGTTCAAGATACCACAATTTCCTTCCTACTGTTGGGAAATTATTATGGTAACACTTTGCAGATGTTATTTTTCTACAGAGCTTTATAAATTTAAAATTTTCCTGAAGGATGAGTTGCCAACAGTGGCTAAATAAATAACCATTAAACTACTGTCATTTTTATCAGTGTCTTTTGGGAAAAGAGCTATGGAAAACATAGCAATGAGCCAGCAGTACTTGAATTAAAGATTTCCTTGATCTTTTAGGCACTGCCTTTGGACACAGAAGGTGATTTTAATGACAATAATAATTGAGAATAGTTGATTTACTTCCAACTTTTTACTCGAGTTCTTGAAGATCTATGCGTAACTCACTTTTATTTACAATGAGGTATTTAAAGAGACTTACCTGATAAAGTGAATGGGCTGGTTTGTCAGTGTATTCATTTTCCCCCTCCCCTTGATATCCCAGAGCATTATAAAGGGCAAATTATTTTCACATGTTGGCTTTGTAAGGATGACCATACCTCTGCTTTTTCAATGTGTGTGGAAAACCACCACTCTTTCTGCCTTCTAGAATTCTGTCTTCAGTCTTGCCTGTAAAACACCATGCACACCATAATACTATTACCATAAATAATAGTAAAGGAAAGTGTGGGAGGTTTTGGCTCCAGTGTCATCAGTGTGCTGTTGATCTCAGTCCTCTGCATCCTTTTCTTCCAGCCCAGATGGCAGACTGTAAAGTGTTTTTCCAGGCTTTGACCAAGATAGGGATATGGATGAAAGTGAGTTGGCTGCAAATCAACTTGGTTGGAGAAATGCTGCTTGCTAGCATTTAGGGAAATAGAAAAAAGGTAATGTATACACCATGTCCTGAAACTATGTTTTTAATTTTTACTAAAGTGACTGGCTGTGTTGGCCTCTTACTAACAACAGAGGCCTCTAGTACCCTTTATAGTAAATTGATTCCATTGCAACACAAGTCTAGTTGTGGTTGTCTGTTCCTCTGTTACCCCCTGACTCTATGTATGTAAATGGAATGTAATACATTCCTTTCATCATTAGTTTGCAAGTTATCTAAAACTGTAACCGCAGCACATTTGCCTGCCTTTAGGTTGCATGATCTCTTAGCTTTAATTGACATTTTGTCCTGGGTTTAACTGTAACAGTTAGTTTTCTCCTTCCTAGTAGTTGGTGTAGCATTTTGGCTTTTCTCTGAGAGCAATGCTGATAACACACCAGTGTTTTAATTGTTGCTAAGTAGTGACTACTCTGATCTTAGAATCATAGAGTCATATAATGGTTAGGGTTGGAAAGGACTTTAAGATCATCTAGTTCCCACTCACCTGCCATGGACAGTGACACCTCACACTAGCCCAGGTTGCCCAAAACTTTGTTCAACCTGGCCTTGAACAACACTGCCAGGGATCGAGCATTTACCACTTCTTTGGGCAACCTGTTCCAGTGCCTCACCACCCTCACAGTAGAGAACTTCCTTACATGGAACCTGAACTTCCCCTGTTTAAGTTTAAACCCATTACTCTTTGTCTTATTGCTACTGATGAAGAGTCCCTCTCTGGCATCCTTGTAGGCCCCCTTCAGGTACTGGAAGGCTGCTATGAGGTCTCCATGCAGCCTTCTGTTCTCCAGGCTGAGCAGCCTCAACTTCCTCAGCCTGTCTTCTTACATGAGGTGCTTGAGCCCCCTGATCATCCCTGTGGCCCTCCTCTGGGGTTGCTTCAGTAGCTCCATATCCTTCTTGTGTCGAGGACACAAGGACTTTTCATTCTCATGCTCTGCCAGTGAGGAGGGGCACAAGAAGCCAAGAGGAAGCAAAGACAGGACACGTGGACCAAACTAGCCAAAGGGATATTCCATTCCACAGCACATCATGCCCAGTATGTAGACTAGGGGAGTCACCCAGAAGGGCAGGTGCGCTTGTGTTTATTGGTATTTTTTTTTATTACTTCCTTTTCTAGTTTCACATTCTCTCCCCTTGTTATTTCCCTTGTCATTATTATTATTAGTTTTATAGTATTAGTTTCGTATTATACTTTAGTTATTGGACTGTTCTTATATTAACCCATATGTTCATTTCTTAAATTTTCTTTCCCATCCTGCCTGGGAGGTGGGGTGAAAAGGGGAGGTGTGAGTGAGTGGCTGCGTGGTTCTGAGTTACCAGCTGTGCTTAAACCACGACATATTTTTACTCAGACCTGTTCAATTCCACATGCTCTGTATGTGTTGAAAATAGCAACAAATGTTTTTTTAGAAGATTGCAAGTCATCAGCAATAATTCAGAAAGGTCAAACTCATCCAAGAGACTGATGTTTGAAGAGATTTATTGTTCTTTCAGGTTATTAATGATTTTATGTAAAATGCAGACATGACTATTAAAGAAGGCATTTCTTTGTTTTCAAAGATTTTGAACAGTCTTTGGGCTTAATTTTGTCATGTAAAGCTACTGCTCTTTTTCAGAGGATCCAACATCATGGTGGAGAATTGGATGTGATTTGCAGTTGCTCTTGGAACTAACTGCTTCTGTTCGACATCTAGTCCCCAGTTCCAGAGATTCCCTTTTTGAAGGGTGGTGAGAACAGCAGTTTCTCTACCTGCATCTCCATGTGGAATTTTCTGATCCACTGGAGCTCACATTTGACAAATTTTAAGCCTTGGCCACCAGAAAAGTTTGCATAAGTTTTGTGATTTAAGCCCAGCTGGCAACCAGAAGCCACTCAGCTGCTCTCTCACTCCCCCCGCTCCTGGAGGGATGGGCTGGAGAATTGAAAGACTGTAACTCCCACGGGTTGAGATAAGAACAGTCCAGTAACTAAGGTATAACATAAACCACTGCTACTACCACCAATAATAATAATGATAAGGAAAATAACGAGGGAAGAGAATACAGCTGCTCACCAACTGCTGACTGATACCCAGTCCAACCCAGCAGTGATCTAGCCCTTCCAGGTAACTGCCCCCAGTTTGTATTGTGGGCATGACGTGCTGTGGTATGGAATACCTCTTTGGTCAGTTTGGGTCAGGCATCCTGTCTCTGCTTCCTCCCGGCTTCCCTTCCTTCCTGGCAGAGCATGAGACTCAGAAAGTCCTTGGTCAGACTAAACATTACTGAGCAGCAACTATAAAAACATCGGTGTTATCAGTGCTGTTCCCAGGCTGAAAGTCAAAACCACAGCACTTCACCAGATACTAAGAATGAGAGAAATGTCTGCTACTGCTGAACCCAGGACAATGAGTCTCTACTGACATGGAAGAGGTTATTATCCTTGACAGTACAGTTAGAATATAGCATGGACTGTCATGATTTTGATGATCACAGTTTTAAAAGGGCAAGTGTATGCAATTCAAACATTTACATTTTTTACCTTTGCTTACTAAAGCAAAAGGCTTCTGGTAGTCAGTAACTGTCTTCACATCATGGTAATTTTTATACATATTTTCCGGTATACTTTCACTGGCCTTCTTAAAGTGAGTTATCAAAATATTTGAAGAAAAATAAGAATCAAAACCCAATAGTATGTGTAAAATGATAGATCTAGAATGTTGATATTTATGTGCCTGTATTTCCCCATAATATTTATTTCTAGTATATGAAATAATGCCAGTAATTTTATGTAATAATGTCATTTATGTTTATGTGAATGTTTGTATTTTGAACAGGTAGTCTTAATAGATTCGTATATTTACCATTATGTAATGTGGAAAATACAGCTTTTATTCATTTTCTATCCAGCATAGCCATTACTGTGTACCTGAGATAAAACCACTGATTGACTTCTTTTCACTGAATCTGTGCTTCGCACAGTTTTGGGGGTTGAAAGCAATATGTGAAAAGTTACAAAGCAACAACTTTATCAAAACTGAAGTTAAAGAATATAGACTAGCAACTCATGGTTTTAGATACTAGTACTGGGAAAACTACAGGCCCAGTGTAGCAGTTCCGTGTAGCTCTTCGGTCTTGGAAGAAATATTGTTGCACTTTCCGTACTTTTTAAATAATGGAGAGATCATGAAGAAAATCTAGTTTATGAAAAAAATGAGAAGGTCATAAAAAATACAGGATGATATTGTTGCAAGGTCTATACGGTAGCCCATGTAACTTGATTGGCTACAAATAGTAGTTTCAGAATGCATTCCAAATCTATGACTTGATAAAAAGTAATCCTTAAGCCTGTTACTTCTGAACTTGGCACTTCCTCACAGAAGGGGAAAATGAGGGATATTCTAAGCATAGTCAATCTAAGTTTAGTCTTTGATGTGATACGAGAAGTACAACAGAAAACAACAATCCTCTCATGTATTTTAAAAATGTATTAATAAACTATTAGAGCTCATTCTTAAGCTTTTAAAATAAAAGTTAAAAATAGACACCTTCAGACAATATTCAAATATGAGAATCCCCTTTCAATTAAAAAAAACAACCAACCAACCAAAAAAAACCAACTCAAAAAACAGAGCTGTGGTTTCAGTTTGTTTATTCACAGTTCAAGCTGAGTTCACTCAAATTGGATAGATGAGGCGAATTATATGTTTGAGAAAGCTGCAGGTTTATTTGCATCTCTGAGCAGCTGAGCACATCCACTGTAAGCAAAAGGGTAAACTGCAAATCATAGAAAACAATATTCGGCAGGTGTTTCACCCAAAGTATATGAGACTTGACCTCTTGTGATCTAGTATAAAAGAAAACAGCTGGAGAAGTGAGGAATTCCTTCTCCTACACCCTCTGTTAGACTCCTGCAGAGGGAGATTAGAGTGATTTTTTAGCTCTAGCTCTTTTGGAAAATACGCTATTTTGTGTTTGTCTTGAAAGGAGTTGCTTATTTGATTTGCTGCTTCTTGCTGCATTTTGCTAAGACCTGAGAGATACTGTGCTGTGGACCCATTTTGCACAGTTAGAACCCCTCTGGTGATTCTGTGCAATAAGTGATTTAGCAGACTTGTGTACCATGCCTCAGCTTTCTCTTTTATGAGCAGTCATGTTTGTGTATCAGACAGAGCTTTGTTACTGTTAGTTGGATTTTCATGTGTCTTTCCATGTCAAGCCTGTTTGTTGTTTGAACAAGGCATTATCCTTTGGTATTACTCTCATAGCATCTGATAACTGTAGTCTCCACTGGGTAAGGAGGTGGTGCAGTAGGGTTAGAAAGAGCTAATGCACAAAACAAACTTACAGATGTAGTTTATGACTGCTGCTGCTCTAGTCTGGAGCATGTGATATTTCTGTCCTCCATCAATAAAGTTCATACTTACAGTGCTAGCCATTAGCAACTATTTCACTTTTTTTTTAGGTGCAGCTGATAAAAAGCGGCAAAAAGAGGGCCATACAGGCTTCATTCTATTCCTAGCATGTACAACCTGTGGTAAGGAAATGCTTGAGGAGCATAGGGAGCCTAGGGTTGTAACAGGCAGGTCACCAGCCAGGGCCTGGTCCCACAGCAGCAGAGTGAGGTGAGCAAGCTAGGCCTAGCTGGTAGCTGGGTTCAAGCAAGAGTCCAGGTCACTGGACAAGCTTGTGGTGACAAGGGAGATCCAAGGTTAGAGCTGGGAGTACAGCTCAGTGAGTTGGGGTCAGGATTCAGTTCACTGATGGTAATCAAGATTGGCGGTGCAGCCCAGTGTCAACCAGGTGGGCCCATGGTGGTGAAAGAGGTCCAAGCTCAACCTGTAAAGTCAGTCCATGGGCCAAGGACTGAACAGTGTGACTGCTCTGTTTACAGAGGAGTTATGGGAAATCAAGGAGGCAAGAATTCAGTTGATCTGAAATGCTTCTACTCTGTAGCTTAAAAGAATAAAAATCATGCCAGCTGTTCCAAACAGATGCTCTGAAACAGGAATTAGAATCCTCTTCATTGTTCTGATCCTGCATAAATATGCATGTGTTCCATCTTGCCTTTCATATATACCTGGAAAACTTTTGATGCATGAGGTATCAGTGGCTGGTGGCATATTTTGTATTGAAATGATCTGCTACAGCAGGTAATATTACTTCTTCTCTCCTATGTATTTATCTGTATTCCAGTTTTCCAGTGAGGAAGAACTTAGAGGCAAAAAATGAAATGCGACAGCAGGATGGATTGGGAATCACATCATCAAATGAGACCTACTGTAACAGTAGAGATGAAGCAGGACCCATGCCCTTCCTGAGCAGCAACACTTGGAGGCGAGAACTCTTAAGATATTTATAATGTCTCCAGGAACATATGTTTAGACAGCAGGAATGAGCAGAGGTTTCTTAACCTTGTGCTGAATGCCACTCTTAAACCTCAATTTCTGTAGCTTTGGAAGACCTACTCTAAAGGATTTCCTAAGGGAATATTAATATATAGATGGTATTTAGCTTTTTTAAGTTTATAACTGTCTGTCCGTGAGTAGTGTAGTTAAGAGTGTGGTTTGAATTTTCTAGTTTTGTGTAATAATATTATTATTAACAGAGTAACATTTTCTTGCAATCTCTGGAGCATTCCCTGTGAATGTAATTTGTTATCTTTTGTACTATCAGTTCATCAAAATTTTGTTCACTTGATAGAATTCTTTTTCAAAATACTAATTTCTATTTTCTAAATAAAAGTAATCGTTTTCTCTTATTATTTGTTCATTAATATTATTTGCACTTTATGACCTTTGTCCTTACTATTGAAGTCCTCTTTGTAAACAGGATTAGATTAGACAACTGGCCGTTCAGCAACATAAACATTTATAATTTAGTTGAATTCCCCTGTGTTTTAAACCATATTTCTTCTGTTTTCTTACGAATGGCTTGTATTTTATTATAAATAGCCATGCAACACTTTAATGAGTGGTCTAGCAGATTATATTAGAATTTAATAATTAATGGAAATGACAGTAGAAATGTTAGTGGTATTACTTTACAAAAGAAATCCCTACAGTGAATTCTTAGTTCAGATAATCTCCTGATGTATATAAATCACTATGCTTTCATGAGCTCTCAAAAGCCCTCTTATAAAAGTTGTAAGAACATTCAAATTAAATGAGAAGAGGTGGACTAAAGTAATACCTGTAGGTGGTGATCCCCAGTATAAGAGAGACTTAGACATCCTGGAACGGATCCAGAAAAGCGACATGCAGATGATTAGCAGATTGGGGCACCTGTTACATGAGGAGATGCTGAAAGAACTGAGACTGGTTAGCCTGGAGAAAAGGCAGCTCAAGGGGATTGTATAAGTATACCTAGTGGGGTGAATAAATAAGGTGAAGTCAGTGAACAGCACAAAAGGGCACAAACTGAAGTACAATAAATTCCATTTAAAGATCAGAAAAGTATTTTTTTACTGTGAGGGTAGTCAACACTGGAACAGGTTGCCCAGGAGTTTCCACCTTTGCAGGTACTCAAGACCCAACTGAACATGGTTCTGGGCAACCTGCTTTAATTGATCCTGCTCAGAGCAGGGCTGGTTAAACTAGATGAGCTCCAGAGGTCCCTTTTGACCTCAATGATTATTTGGCTTGTTCCAGATAAGTTAACTCTACATTTAACTAGTTTAATTCTGTAGTGATTTACTCGCATTTCATATTTTGCCTTCCTGTGGATGATCTCAATTTGACTGAATTTTTTTTTGAAGCAGAAAGCCCAAAAGTGGACCAGCATTTCTACTTATTAAGTGTCAGGCCTCAGGCCTCTGTTTTATGTATGACATCCCTCTTTATAGCCTAGAATTATATTTGCCTTTTTTTTTTTTTTTTCCAGGGGTGCAGGTTTTTTTTTTTTCCTTTGCTTGAGAGCAGGATGTTACGGACTCATATTCAGTTTGTTATTCGCTTTAACATCCCAGTCCTTTTCCATAGAGCTGTTTAGTCATGTACTCTCAATCTACCATCTTACAAAAATCTGGCTTTGAGTGTCAAAGTTTTGAAAATGGAGAAATAAGTATGATGGAATTTGTGAAAGATGACATGCAAAAATTCTTTGTTGATTTGCATCAGATAAAGTAAGGATAGTCAATGGAATTTTGAATTCTAGTCCTGTTATCTAAAGCGCTTACAACTGCTTTGATTTTGATATTTCTATGATATAATTCATGAATATGCAATGTTATAATAAGAAAAGTTTACTTACTGAAAGCTGCTCAAGGGCTGATGAGTTTTTTTGCTAGTCATGGCCTGTTACTATATACTGTTCTCCCAGTGGTCATGTCAGCAGCACACAGCAGAAATTCTAGGATGAATATTCAGTTTATTTTTACTGAGGGATATTTACCAGGTGTGTCACTGTTTTCTGAATATCTATTATTTATATTTCATAGGTGATTCTTCCCCATTTTCCCCCAGTTGACTTGGGAATTAATATGTTTTATGTCTGTCTTTGAGTAGCATGAACTGTATAAACAAGTCTCTGCAATATCACTTCAATCCTTATTTGATTATGTACTAAGATTTTAATTTCTTCCTGTTCATTTCCTTTGTGTCTTGTAAAGTTTAGAGGCACCTTTGTGTTCAGGAGATTGGCCACTTTTCTTTTTTCTCCTTCCAGCAATTGCACTATTTATCTCAGAGCCTTCACCCACTATTTGGACATTTGTCCATGTCACTGCACATATACATATGGAGTTATGATGCCACCTCCCTGCTGATCCTTGTTTAAAACTACTCTCCTGAGTAATTTGTGCAAGATGGACCTACCTTTGTTCAGTTGTCGTCTGCGCCAGAACACCACCTTGTGGAAAAGGAAAGCAGAGCTTTATCTTTGCTTGGTTAGAAAGATTGAAAAGACCTGAACCCCCAAGATTCTTCTCCCTTACTTTTGGGTCCTTTCAGTTACTTTTGAGCAGCTCTGGGCAATATTTGCCAGTGCTATTAGTGGCCATATGAATGAGCTGCATGGAATAAAAATCAGAAGGCTGAAGATACCTCAGCACCTTTACTAGAAGTAGTGAAGCGGTAACAGAGCTTAAAAAAAGTGTGTTTATTTAATTTGATTATATTTATGGTTATGTTAAGAAAATTATATTGCTTTAATTAAGGGTTACTAGGATTTCTATAGTAAATGTGAATTTGAAGCTATTTATAGCTCAGAGGAAGTGTTTCCATACAGAAATTTGGCATTTGGTGTCTCAAGCTGAATGGTATGGTTTTTGTTTTTCTGATTTTTTTAAAAAAGACTCCTTGGCTGCATTCTGGTTTGAGGGAGGCAGTTTTTTGTGGTTTTGTATGCTTTTTGTTCTCCGTTGGCAAGGCTTGATACATGGAAAAAACAAATTTTTCAGGCTCTTGGTCTTTTATGTCAACTGTTTCCTTTTTGATATTTCAAACATTATACTTTGGTAGTCATTACTTTTTAACAGAGCAGCTATATAATTTGATAAGCAAATGCCGCTAAGTATCTACCATAACTACACGTTATACTTTGTTACATAAAAATAATTCATATAATTTTGTAAAGATTTTTTTCTCAAGCAAAATGCTTTACTTAAAATGTTTAGTGTTTAATGTAAGTACTTGTGTATTTCTGTAAGGTTCATCTTTTTCGGATTCTCTTAAAATATAGCAACTACTTTTTGCTTTTCTATTTATTTCTGTTTCATATTTGTAAACCATTTAATGCCACACTTGAAGGCGTTGAAATTCTCTAAGTTAGTTTTACTGTTGGTTCTGTAAATCATCCTTTTACCATAGGGTATGATGCACCTTTGTAATCCTCCGGTTAGAGTTCGGAGAACTTGATCACTTGGTTCACGAAGCCCAAGTCTTGGTTAAAGGTCTAATGTCATCTGGATAGCAACCAGAGAAGTGTTTAAATTCTGCATAAGTTCTTAAAGACTTCTGAATGGAGATGGCATGAAGCCTGGCACAGAATGTGGCTGGTGGCTCAGGTGACTTCAGCTGTGTTTCAAGTTACATCCAGACACTCTGCAAGTATGGCACTGTGATCAGAAGACCTCCCAAGAAAGCAGGGAGTTTCTTTTTTCTTCCCAGCAACTTTGTCAAGTATATATCTCCAATGTCTTGGAAGAATGTCCTAACAGCTAGTTACTGAGCATTTATAGGGCAGGTGAGATTAAGGTGAAGCAGTACTCCTTTACTCCTCTGATTCATCTTGTTCCACAGAATAGAAAAATGCTAGAGTCATCTTAGCAGAAGATGGTACATGCACTCTGTAGTTTGTAATTTGTTTCTGAGTTTTATCCAGTGATTTTACAGTGTAAAATGCATGAATAGTACACAGGGGCCTGAACCTAGGTATTCTGCCTCTCTTTTACTTGTTATCTGAGGTTCACTGATGCAGCACAAGAGAAATTATTAGTTATGCTGTGGAGAAGGATGATCAGAACAGAGCAATCAATGTCCTCTAGGTGAAACTAGATGAAATTCAATGCAAAGCAAGACTATTCTAGACTTAGAGCTCAGAGTCCAAGCAAGATGCTTACTCTAAGCTGTTAGTTCATCATCTTGAAGAATGTAAGGATTTGTCTGTGGTACTGCCTTGATTTTCCACTATGTGGCCCTTGTGAGAGTCATCCTGTCCATGGTTATCAGTGCTGTTTTTAAGAACAATGGATTCAAGTTGGGCCTGCTTAGTGGACGGGAAGACTATAGAGAAAATGAGGAGGTGAGAGGCCTGGACTATGGCTCAAAGAGATTGTAGGCCTGTTATATCACAGATGGAGAATAAGAATGAATACCTGAATGCCATTCTGCAATGTCCCTTCCAAACTTCTTGCTCCTTATGAAATCCAGGCGCTGCAAACACTCTTATGAATGGCTGTGTGAATGTGCTGTAGTTGTGTGAACTGTTCTGTAAAGACAGGTACAGATCTTTGATTACAGCAGAAGTTTTGCCACCGTAGGAACTGGATAGGATTTACAGGATTTGGCCTAGAAATTGAATATTTTTGCCAACAAAATTTTATGTACATTTTTCATGCTCTAAATTAAGCTTTGGTTCACATAATCTATTTTACCTCCTTCCTTCCCCCTTTCCACCTCCCCAGCCCCCAGTCACAGTTCTACTCATACTGCAGCTGGGGCATTTGTCTTGTAACAAGAAGGATCTGATAATCATGAAATAACCCAGATTTATGCCTGTAGTGCTGAAGCAGTGCCATATTTGTGAAAATAACTTAGGAGAAACAATATGCAGCAGATGTGAAGGTTTTACCTTCACATTTAAGTAGGTCTGTGCTGTCAGCGAGTGTGGGCTTAGTACAGCCTGACAGAGTTTTAACTTACCAGATGTTCCATGTGATCAAATAGATACTGTACAGCTGTTTCCCATTCTACTGGGCTCAGATAAATACAAAGTAAATGCTCCGGAATATGTTTACTGTGTTTTGGCTAGTGCTGCAGAGAACATACTTTTATCTATAGGCACCAATAATGCAGGGAGAAAACAAAGGTGCTGCGGGAATGCCCATTTTCTGTTACTGCAAGGAAAAGTCAGCAAACATTTGGTTGAAGGAACTTAGATGGTACTAGCTGGGGAGGGATGAAACATAGGTTTTTCATTTTATGTGGATGATGTGAGATTATTCGCCATATTTATGCACTGCAAAAGTGACTTCTGATCTCTGGGCAAGCTGTGACTGCAGCCTGGAGCTGTCTCCCTGGGCTGACTGTTGTTCTTTCAGTGGTGGTTAACTCTCAGGGGAGGTGGTGGGTGCAGTGGGAGCAGCCATCCCATAGGTAGCTAAACTAATCCCAGCATGGGTGATCAACACTGATATGGAGACCTCTCTCCTTCTCTGGGCATGGGCAGCTTGCCCCAAGCTGGCCATTTGATGTGTTTTTTAAGACATGAAGCTGCTGGGGGTCAGTCTAGGCAGCTACTCTCAACTGTATCAAGACTTAAAGGTCCAGGTTACATGAACTGCCACACCTGTCAACTTAATTCAATAACAGAGCAGCTAAATAATAAAAACGAAGTTTCATTTCCCTTCACCTGCTTTTCTGTTTATTTCTCCTTCCTCCCCCTCCAACTCCCTCTGCTCTCCTTAGCCCTTTGACCTTACTGCTGCCTTCCTTCCCTCCTGTCACTTCCAGCCTCCTGCCTTTCCAGAGCTGTTTTTACACCTGAGAAATTCTTCTTCTTGTCTACTAGTGGCCTACCTTCTCCTTTAAATCCTTCTTTAAAACCTTCATCCTCAGACAGAGGATTTACTTTCTTCTTTCATTAATAATCTCTTCAACATTTCTTGACTGCTCTGTTATTTATGAATTTATAGCCTAGTCTTGCAAATGTTTACAGGCAAGTAACTGTTCAGTTAAACTGAGAACATTCAGGTAGAAGTTTGGAGGACTGAGTTGTTCATTGATAAGCTTTTTGAAATGGAAATATTTCTCACTGTAAAACACAGTGTTCATTTATTATTCTAGATACATTGTTATAATAAACATTTGTGGCCTCAGAGGAGCAGTGGAACATGCACATGGATAGCTTTGGCTTTTAACTTCTATTCCCTAACTCAAGGTGCAGAACATGTTCTTACAGATTTTTAAAGGCCATGAGCAAACTTAATGTTGACAATATGGCTTTACACCCAGAATCGTATGAGAAGACAGGTACAAGCTATACCTTTAATCTTGGTGACCTTCATTGATTTTTTTTAGTATTGATTTTTCTTTCAGGAATCTCAAGCATCTGGACTGCCTGCGTATATAAAGATTGTAGAAGTTGGTCCAAGGGATGGATTACAAAATGAAAAGGTGATTTTCATCTGGGGTTTTTTTTTGTTGTTGTTTTTTGCTCTGTGTGTGTGTGCGCATGTGTGTTGTGATATGGATGTCAGTGTTGTTTTCATTGTGTAAAACCCATATGTGCTGCTAATCTTGTTTTTTTCTATTATGTACTATATTTATTTCTTTTTATATCAATAACTTTTGTATATTAGAATAAAAGTATATTACTGTGTAGCCAGGTGTTAAATAATATAATTTCTTTCTATACTTGGTTTACTAGCCTTTCTGTTACTCAACTGCCATATCTTTTTCTGGAATTTGTCTTGTCAGTCCATAACGTGTCCTGACATATTTGGTAATGCAATGAAACACTGGCTGTCTTCATAGTAGTTCATGCTTCTTTCTTTATCTTCACTTTTTTCATGCTGGAAGTGCTACTATAGTAGGAATAGCACAATAGGTTTTGTCATGCTTCCTCCTGAACAGGCCTGGAGAAAAAGAAATTGCTCTTTTGATTTTGATATTATTTGCCTGAAGTGTGGTTAGGGAAGCATGGATGAAGATTAAAAGAAACTGTAAAATAAGGTACATGTATCAAAACAGTCATCTGTTTCCACAAACAGGAGGATAGGTGGATAGTTTTGCATATATTGGTGTGCTGATATCAAAGATGTTAGTAGTATTAAGAGAATGGAATTACTCTGTCTCAGCTCTGGAGCTTTTTTCCCTCCATTTTTGTCTGGTTGGACTATTCTATGTTACTGTTTCCTTTGTTGCTTCCTTGCTATGTTGGTGTTTGGTTACTAAGAATTAGTGAGGCCAGATCTATAACCAGTAACAGTGGTTATAAAAGTGCTTCCTAATTCTTTTGTGGTGGACAAAAAAGGGAGTAGGATCATGTGTACTGCCTGGTGCATTCCTTATGCAGTAGCTTCCTACTATCCGGAAACACTACAGTTATGGTATAATATATGAGTATAGTTCATTATTTTAAAAAGTATGATCATTTATATACTGAGAACTTTTAATTTACAAAAATTTCTTACTGAATGAAATACTGTACTACAGTCTGTCTCTCCATGTCCATAGGTGATAGTCCCAACTGATATAAAAATTGAGTTAATCAACCAGCTTTCCAAAACAGGCCTTCCTGTAATAGAAGTGACCAGTTTTGTTTCATCCAAATGGGTGCCTCAGGTATGTAAAATCATCACCATTCAGAACTATTTCAATTTATGTTTAAATGGCATTAGATGCAGTGGAGTTTTCCAGTAGAGTATAGCCTGTGTAATTATACAAGAACGCAATGTAGGCAGCTTTCAAGTTTTATGCTTTTATTTAGGTTGGTTGAAGTTGGGATAATTATTATAAAGTAGTCAAAATTGAAGAAAAGCCAGGAAGCTGTGCAGAAAGCTGCTTAAATCCCTAACTTAGCAGCAGCAAGAGCAGGTTGCTCCAGAAGGGAAGGGGAAAACCAAGTATTGTAACAAGGGGGCCAAGACTGTAGCCTTGCTGACTAAAGGGCAATCCAGCAGTCTGTGAGAGCAGTTCAAATCTGGTGAGGGTAACCAGGCAGCCAAGAGTACACACACTCAATGAGTTCACAGTGATGCAGCAGATCCCAGGTTAAGCCAGGAGTCAAGTCTGGTAGACATAGTCACGATCCAGTCAGTAACATACATGGCAAAGCACAGGCTTGGCTCTTGCTCTGCAGCTGCACTGTTTCTCAGGCAGGGAGGGAGTATGAGAGTGTCTCAGCTTAAAAGTTGCTGTGAAGCAACTTTTGTTATGAAGTTGGGTGAAAGGGGAGGGAAGACCATGTTAAGACTCCTTAACAGAGCTATTTTGGGGAGCATTTGCTGATCCACTTTCCAGCTTTTTTTGATGAGCTCCAAGGCTCATTGAAACTTCTCAAGTTGCTGTTTTATCAGTGAGCTGGTCTGGAGTGCAGGAAGCTAAACTCTTCAGTGGGGAGCACTCCTGGCCTGATCGACAGAAATTCTAGGAGTACAACTTGTCATGATTACTACATAGGGTGTATATGTGTATATGTGCAAGGGACAGTAGTAAATGGGGAGTGAGAGAATTACTCACAGGATGCTGAAAGGGGTTAAGAGGTGTGGGGATGATGGATCAAGACTGTGAGTAAAGGGCAACTAGGATAGAGGATACTGATTGTAGTTATAGGGATAAAGATTTGAAAATATGAAGCAGTTGGGATGCAGAGTACTGAGTTTGAGTAGATGAAGGGCATTGAAGCTGATCTCTGGGAAGTAGTCATGGTGGAAGGGACCTCTTCTGACAGCAACAGCAGTTCAGAGACCCAGAGCAGGAAAACCTAGATGCTTGTGCAAACTGCATAAACTTTCCATGAGTGCTCCCTAGTACCAAACCAAGAGAGCCCACTCACCAATCCTGTGGAGTTGTGGACTATTGTGGAAGTTTGAGTCTGCCCTGAAGCCAAACACCCATTTTTGAATGTCTGCTGCACTTGGTACTTTTTTGTGTATCTGTCCACCATGTGGTCCTCCTTTTTGAGTTTGCTCATAAAAGGGCAATGACTTTTTACAATTAATAATACAGAGAAAATACAATCAATGATAATGTTGTACTGTGGAATGGAAACAAAGAAGGTACTTGTGCATTTTATTTTGCTGTTGATCTGTAAACATTCAGTTGTAACTAAAGAGTTTGAATGATGGCACATCATTAATATAACTTAATATTGTTCCTACCTCTTTTTTACTCTTCCAAGGACAAATAGTCATTGATGTAAATAAGAAAGGTAAAAACCCTTTTTTTTTGTTCTTTTTCCCTAAATGAAATTTCATTTTCCACATTTGAAAGTGTGTTTGGAAGATCTAAATCTGTGACTTTCCTATATGTAGCAGTAGTTAGGCACATTAATTATTTTGCAGATCTAACACTCTGTCAGCCAGCCATACTGAGTTTTGATGAATCACGATAATTTTTGCATTATTTTTCCAAAGTTAATTTTTACACATGGTACAATTCAGCAGAAATCCTAACCTTTCTGAAGTCAGCAGCAAAACTCCATTGGCAGTAGGGCTGGCAGGTTTTCATTTGAGATTTAACACTTAGTCTTGAAGTATATACTATGTAGCTCCTGTTTGTGCTAACTTAATTATTCCGTGCAAGTAAGAAAATAAGTCAATACTTGTCTATATAATTTAAACTAATTTTCAAGAAATTACACATTTGTTTGCACAGAAACATTTAAGTATTTATCTATTTAGTAAGGACTACGCAAGTTATTTATGTAACAAAGCATGAAATTAATTAGATAAAATATTTTGATTTTTTTTACATTGTTTTGTCCAAATATATATAAAGTTTGTCTATTTTAAACTGAGAATACATCCTGGGCCTGGACTATAATCCTCTGGGAAAAACAGTAAAATCATTCTTTTTCTTACTCCTGAATTAGCAGAGCAAACTGTTCAGCACTCTGAAGGACTCCTTTGATTTATTTCAGTGTTCTTGGGATCACTAATGAAGGGTCTAAAGAAAAGATGATAGGAAAAGGGAAGAGTAACAATGCAGAATTTCTTTGGTGTTAATGTAGGGGCAGTGATACTGTGTCCTTTAAAAGTGATTAGGCTAAGTTTTTGCAAGTGCCGTCAAACTTCAGCAGTTACAGCAGCAGAGAATAATGTAGGTTTTTAAATGTTAGAAGAGAAAGTCTAAAGCAAAAGTGGATTTCTTCCTTTCTAGTTTAATTATTTCCTTTTCCTGTGAGACATTAGAAGTACCGAATTTAGCAGAGGTTTGTCAGTTTTGGAAAAAAATGAACAATCGTTTCTTATCTTAAATTCATGTCTGAATAATTTATCTCAATGGCTTAATTTGTGTTTAAAATGTTTTTTTATTTTACAGATAAGATTATGTTGCTTTGATAGGGAGTGCAGTCTCGACTTTGCCTTTTCTTTGCTCCTTTTTTCTTTTCATAGGTCATGGGAATAGAATTCATGGTTATGTTTAGATCATTCATTCACTTATTTCTTTTTTTAGTATTTTAAAGCTCTTTTATGGTTTCCCATCCACTGTTTTTCTTGGCACAGATTTTTTTTACTGAAAAAAGCTAAAAAGAAAAAGTTCTACAGTAGCGAGGTGCCATATAAAACAGGATCCCACACCTATAACCTAAATGGCCAAAAATTATAAATACCTACCATTAGAAAGCTTATTTTTAAAGAAATTTGGAAAATAAAATATTTTATTACAATTTGAAATCTTATAGCATGCAATATGTGTTAAAATGGGATTTTACATACAGGAAAAATAGTAGCAGGACAGATGTAATGCATATAATGTTATTTGGATCTGGCAGCTTTATACTGGTTATAAAAGTTTAATTTTTGTTTTTTAATGTATTTTAAGTCAGGCTATAATTTCAAAGTATGGAATTAGTTCCAGCATTTATCATTTAATTAATCATTTGGTTTCAAACGTTGTTCCTTGCCCTGAGAAATGTAGATATTATTTTCATCAAATTAAGGAATGAAAAATTATTCGTAGAAAACTAAGGCATTTACCAGTGTTTTTTTGTGAGGCTATCAGATGTATTTGGTGGTCATACTGATTTAGTTTATGTAGAAGCAATTACAAAAAGTTGATTTGTGCCATCGCTTGTTTCCTGATGAGAAATGAGTTGTATCTGGCTATAAGGCACTTTTCATACCACACACCCACTTCCTTAAAGATACATGTTGAGCTTACATTTAAGGAGACATACATGCATTTTTCTGATATTTTTAATCTATTCATTTTTGTAGTAGGAAACCCGTGACAGGGAGATTTGAGGTTGCCAGTAGTATTGTCACTTAATAATCTGGTATAATTTAATAATGCATGTTTGGAATTGGGGTACTGCAAAGTTATCAATAAAATATCAATTGAGAATAAAGAGTAACAAAAGCTTTGTAGTTCATACATCTTTTCATATGGTACCTCTCAAGTGACTTTTCATCAGTGTGGATAGAATGAGAAATGCAATTTAATACTGTTTGCTTGGAAGATTTGCTTTTAAGAGAGCTAATTTAAAAAGCTTTTAAAATACACTATTAATTTTAAACTCAAAATCTGTAAAACATGAAATAAGAGGGATATGTTTTATCAACTGTATTGTTTCCAGGCATTGCCACCATTAATATAATACTAACTTTTCCTCCACTACTTTCAAGAAAATATGCTTGTATAAATAATCTACAGTTTATTACATGAATCCCTTTTCTTGATTAGTATATGGAGTGAGAAAAATGCAGGAATATTTTAAAAAGGCAAAGTTTCTTTTGTGAGAGGAGACTGAAGAAAACAAATGCTTGAATAAAGAATTGGTCTTCTTATGGAAATAAAATAGTCTGAGTATATTAAAATGTTACATGACAGAGAGAACTGGATTTTGCCATATTTTTAAGGATAGACTTGCGATTAGTCTTTTCAAATATGTTGATTAGAGTATTGAGTAATTGAGGTTCACTTATCCTTAAAGATTGTGAGGTCACATTTATCAGAGTGCTGACATTTTCAAGATTTAGATAATTTTAAAATGTCAGTTATTCCATTAATTCCAGCTATTGAGTGAATTAAGTTAGATTTAAATTTGCAGTAACAGTTGATGATCAGCATGATCGCAAGTCTGTCAACTTGTGATGCAAATGATGTTTTCACAGATACGTGCAAACAAACCCACTTTTGAAGTCTTAACCCCAATTCTGTATTCATATAGAACTGGAAAGCTTGCAACTTAACCTTTTGAGTATTTACTCAAAGGTTAAGAAATAAAAAAAATTAATGCTTGTGAGACATCCATTTAACCCCTTCACTGCTATACTTTTTGTTAGAACTGTATACCTAATGAAGGCAAAAGCATAGTCTAAGCCAATTTCTACTTATCTGTGTAAAATCAGAAAATAACTCCTGATCAAGACAACTTGTCTGTATATTTCAGATGGCAGATCATAAAGAAGTAATGAGGGGCATTGAACGGCATCCTGGAGTCAAGTATCCTGTTCTTACGCCTAATCTTCAAGGTTTTCATGCTGCTGTAAGTGCCTTCATGAATGTCCACTATTACATCTTACATGTTTCAGATACTTCCTGTTCTGCAGCAGAAGTTAGTTATTTAATGTCATGAAACCTGTCCTGTTAGAACTAAACTATAGCTTTTTAAATGAAAATCTCTATTTTCATTGTAAAAAATGGGCAAAAATCATGGTATTCTATATATTTACATTTTAACGGACATATTGATCAGTCTTTTCAAGTTCCTATAAATGATGCTTGTGTATACAGGCAGTTCCTTCTGCTTTGATTTGTTGGTCCTAGAAATGTTTCTGAAGAACGTTTTTTATTGGAAAATTGTGAAGAAGGAGGAAGGAGTCACTTAAATGAAAATAGGAATATATTAGATTTCTGAAATGATGCGCTTCATTTTTGTAGGGATTGAAAGTTTATCTTTTTTCAGTTTATTATATATATTCAATAGTCCAATAACTGTTCAAAATTATAGACTCAGACTGTTTGGAATTGCAAAAATGGAGCAGGTCAGTCTTCTTAAAACATACATACATACATTGCTAGTCACATCTTTGCACTTTTTTGTTTTCTGAAAATTTTTCATGGTTCTATGCTTTTGTCTTGATATAGGACAAGCCATGTTTGGAAAGCATACTGCTTGATGGACATCTGTGATATAGTCTATCATTCAGTTGCTGTACTACATATGAAATCTTTCTTAAAACAAAATTCTGTACATAGGCAAGTTAACTATTAATACTCAGGTTGATAGTGCCACAGCTTTGCAATAGTAGCTTGTATGAGTTGATTAAATCTGCTATATCTCTATACTAAATTTAGTGATATGATGAAAGGAAAACAAGGCAAACATAGTTGTAGGTGATTGCTGAGTTCTTTCTTGCTGCTGTTTTTTTTTAATTTTTTTATTTCTCTCTATTTGAAAGGGTGCTTGTTTCCGTAAGCATTGCTGAAGCTTGGACATTATCCTGCAGAAGCAGAGAGTACAGGGGAAAGCTCCATTCGTTTTCATTGAACAAGAATATTCTCACTAGAGAATGAGAATTAATGAATTGAGTATTCTCCTAGGGTTAAATATTTGCTTCTTATATCATTTGGCTTTCAGCAATCCAGTTTGCCTCATGTTATTAGCTGATTTTACTGAGTATGGAGGTACTAAGTACAAGCTCAGGATAATTGCCTCTTCAATGAAGTCACCACATTTACACATTTTCTAGACTGGTATTTGCTCTGAGACTTTTTCTCAGCAGACTCTCACATATACATTTTCCGTATGATTCGTATTGACTATGACACCAAGACCAATGGAGGCCTTGATCCTAGAGCTGGCTCTAACAATTAAATCCCTGTTGGTTATTGTTGCTGCTCTAGGCACATGCAGGCACAGAGCTTTCCTAAGCATGAGAATGACTTCCTGGCATTCATAAGGAACAGGCTTTGTACGGAGGATAAATATTTCAGAGTCGTTATATGATCTTTTCCTTTTCTGAAAAATGAATACAAGTATCAATCGTTTTTTTTATAGTTGGTTTATGTGATTTCCTTTTGTAATACCTTAATAATTTATCACCTTAAAAATATGTTTTCCTAATTGCTAAGAAAAGGAAGGAAATATACCATAGTGAATGAACTCAAAATTTGATTCAATCTGGTTTTATGCAATAGATTTAAAAAAAGTTGGAATTAAATGTATGTTTTAGGTATGGACGATGTACTTATAATGTACTTAAAATTCTAGAATGTCTTGTAGAATTAAGTGCTTAACACATTCTTTTAATGTAATCTTATGATTCAGTTTTATTGGAATGTATTTTTCAGATTGCAGCAGGGGCCACAGAAGTCTCAGTATTTGGTGCAGCATCTGAAACATTTAGCAAAATGAATATTAATTGTTCAATTGAAGAAAGCATAGAAAAATTTGAAGATGTTGCTAAATCTGCAAGAAATATGAATATTCCAGTGCGTGGGTAAATATAAAGATTCTTAAATAATACACAGTGATTGGAGTTGCTGTTACAGGAGGCATTTGTACAGTAGGAAAGTAATAATACCAAATTTTTACATTTTAGATGTATTGAAATAATAGTCTTTATTATGCTTTTCATTTTGGTTTTAGGGATTTTTTGTTGCTTTTTTTTTTACAGTTGCATATATCTAGTAATTTTTCTCTGTATTTGGTAACTACCAATAGTGACTAGCTTTTTCTAGAAATTTAAATAAATAACCTGTGTGTATAAGCATATCCAATCCATTACACAAATTTATTTATTTTGTCATCACTGATGACAGAATAAAATTTATTTTGTGCTGCTGAGAATTCGCTATTGCCTGCACCTGAGACCCTACATGTTTTTATTTTATTATATTATTGATAATATATCACTTCATACACCATAGAATCAAGGGATAAATTTACTCCTAAGAAAAAAAATATTCTTGATATAAATTATTTTGAAAACTTCAAGTGTTGAAATGTTTGGAGCCTCTAGTGCATGAAACTGGAATTGTCCAGTATTCATCTTTCTCTAGAGTACCTTCTTTTAAACTTGAAGTAATCCTGACTGTTACTCACTCTTGAATATTCATTTCATGTCCATTTTCTTTTACATTACACAGAGCTACTTATCTACGATTATTTGAGAAGTTCCTTGTGAATTGAAAAAGGCTCACATAGTTTCAGAGAGAAACTCTACAGTGACATACCTTGCGGATTACTAGTAATGCATACTACATCATGCTCAGGAAATACCCGAGCTTGAAAATAGGTAGTGGTAGACACCTCAGAAACGAAGTCTAGGAATACTGGGATCTCTCTTTCCTTCAGAAATAGGTAATCCTACTGCTCACGTTCTGCACAATAATGTGGTAGTTTGAGCATTTCCTGTGAGAGAGGTCTGATTTGTAGTTACACCTCAGGCTCAGAGGATCAAGGAGTAACAGAGCGGTTTGGGTTGAGAGGGCCCTCTGGAGGTCATCTTGTCCGGCCCAAGAATTTTAAGACACATGTATCCAAACAATGGTAGTTCACAAATGCTTGGGTCCTTTTTCCCTAGCCTGGTTATAGGCTAAATAAAGTATAAATATAGTTTATAGTATAAAATCACTGAATCAAAAAGTAAGGAGTTTCACTGTATTAACAAACAGTAACTTGTACCAGAGTTTAAACACTTTAACTAGCTTCTAATCTGTCAGGCAGAGTCAAGGTTTGCATTCCTGCCCAACTTCTCTTATAAGAGGTTTGTTGTTTAGAAGGTCTTTGTCACCACTGTTTGCCACATTTTTCTGATACTAACTTCTGAGCTGAGAACGTAACTATGGGTGTCAACAAATGGACTTTACAACTGGTTCAGAACATGTAAATTGCAGGTGAAAAAGAAATCTCTGTGGTGTACTCTAGATTAATGTTAGAGCTTCCAATGTCACCTTATCTTCTGTCCACTAGTTTTCGCATTTTTAAGGAAGTGGCAACCTTCTGGTTTTTCTTTTTTCCGCAGATTGTATGTCTAAGGCATTTGTAACATGCCAGTGGTAGTTATTCTGGCACTTAAACACTGATGTGACAGAAATCACTGTTTCCATGATAGCACTCTACAACATTCCCGTGTATTTGTTGTCTGTAATCTGATGAACGACGTGGCAGGTGTTTTTCTGCACACAGAAAAAAAACCAGTGATAAAGCAGCAGTATGAGAAGGCATGTACAGAGAGAAAGAAGTAGGAGGCAGCAAATGGTCAGACGCAGAGCACACACACAAAATAATATTTTTAATAATTAATAAGAAAAAGAAGGAAAACAGCACAAGGACATACAAAGAGAGTACTATCAAGAACCAAGTGATAAAGCAAACAGAAAAAACAGCACAGAGGTGAAAAAAAATGGGATGAGGTGATAAAAAATTATAAAAACTCAAAGAAAATACAATCAGATTATGTTTTCAAAGTGCTTTGTGCACCAAGAGCGAAGATCTGTAATTTCACTTCAGCATGCGCACCCTAGCAAACTTCACAGAGTGCATGCAGGATATTTTTTTCAGCTCTGTTGTGCAATGTGCAGTATGTTGCACAGTGCTTCAACAGTGGACCGCATAATACCAGATATGCTACACAGTGAACAGATCTGAAGTTGTGAATGAAAGTGATATAAGTTCACCCCAGCTATAGCTTTCTTCCTTAGGCTTACAGGTGTAAGAAAAGTGAATCATTCAGAAGTAGGAAGCCATTGACAGAATCATTTGATTTGTGGGATTATAACCAAGTAAAGAATCCAATTAGAGAGGATAAGTATATTGAAGAGAAACTACATTTATGTTTATGTGTAGCTATCTTCATCGCATGATATTAGCTTGGGAACTAATTTCTAGTGAAAATTGGAGGTTGAGGCATGAGGAGATAAGATGCACGATTAACATTACACTTCAACAAATCAAAAATTTTAGGAGAGAACTCGCTGGTATTTGTTGCTGATATATCAGGGGGGTCTAACAGAACTCAAAAATGAAGTAGCTAATCTGCTAAAAATCTGACGAAGATCTGAATTGCAGAATATGGAGCCTTATTTCTTTTTACAAAAGAAAGTTTTCAAAAAAAGTAACTAAGGTAATAATTCTGACTATCTAAACTATCCACTAAACATGGATATAAATATATGAGAATATCAGAAACGAAGTTTTGAGCATGCTTATGTTAGAAGATAAAAGAGAACTGGCTAACGATATGTTTGGGCTTTGAATGAAGTTTAAAAAAATCCCTCACAGGGAGATTTTGAGGAGGCACGTAGTACTTAATGAGAAGGAAAATGTTTCTATGGATCAAGGATTAGCCCCTTGTGATTTATGTAAATAGCAATAGATATAAGAAATGCATTATTAGGCTTTGTGCTGCAAGGTAACACAAAATAAAGCTGTGGACTGTATGGACAAGGATTTGTATTCTGTACACTGAGAATCCGTGTTTTGTTTTTAATCACCCTCTTAGAGATTGGCTACTTTTAAAAGAGGCATGGCCAAAACCTTCAGCCTTTGCTCAAGCAAGCTTCCCGGGACTACACATTATGACTTCTAATAAAAATTTTGTACGCTAAATGTTTTGCTTTAATTACTTAGGTAATAAAAATATGAATATGCATAAATTGTATTTATATTAATTTCAATACAGAGATTGTTTCCTTTCTAAAGCACTATTATTGTTTAAAGTTTTTTTTATTTGAAGGAAATGGATAATTTAGTGCCTTGCCCTAAGTCCTTATGTGTGCAGTTGAAAAATACTTCCAAAAATAATTTTAAGGGGTTCAAATTTTATTTCCTATTTTTACTGGCAATTTAGAATTTATGTAGTGAGCATAAATCATTGGCAGTCCTTGAATCTTATGAAAAATGTACTCAAACAGTTGAAACTAAACTTTAAGCCGTTGCATGTCTTACTGTTGCTACAGCTGCACTAACATTGACTCGATCATCATCCAGAAAATTTATGTTGTCAGCTGTCACATCTAAAATCTGTAGCACAGTACACAGTTTTTAAATTGTTTCCTAAACTAGTTTAAATGTTTATGAAATCTTGTGCGTGGTCTTAGAAGTTAGACTATTTATTAGCATCATAAAGGGTTTTTTTTTTTTCATTTTTTTAAGACGCATAAAATCTTTACAATAGCATCTCTCTGACACAGTGTGTGAAGACACTGACCGAAATCAGTTAAAACTGTATGGTCAGCTCATTACTACTATGCATACTTTGTGTCATTTGAAATGACTGCTAGTTTTAGAGCTGCATAATTCAGGTACTATTAAAAATATTGCATCTTTTTCATTGATTAAAAATGCAGTCTAACAGACAGGAATGATAAAAAACCTGTGGCAAATGCTAATTGTAAGTAGTCACTTGGTTTCTGTTTTAATTTAAATGTAATTGTAGTGTACAGATAAAGAAAATATGAAGTAAATTCTGGTTAAGCTAGATTATTTCCAGCTAATGTACTCCAAAATTTAACGAGACTTAAGAAATTGCATTTAGTACAATAGAGTAGTATGAGAGTAAGGGTTGGGTTTTCTTCTTTTCCGCAAATGATACTTCACTATATACTTTGTGTCCTGTGACAGTGGAATGAAATCAGACTATCTCCCTCTGAAATATTCAGCTTTGTATAGGACAGTCTTAGTCGTAATAAAAATTAACTGGGAATAGAAGGGTTGAAAGCTTCTTGGTTTTGTTTTTCGGTTGGGTTTTTGGTTTGTTGGTTTTGTTTGTTTTGGTTTGTTTTTTTTTTTTCCCTACTAAAACACACTTCTGCATGGCCACCAGTTAAAAACTCTATTTTATGTCTCAGTCCTGAAAAATTGTCATTTGAATAGCCCTTCTGAGGCCATTTGGACTATTTGCATGTGCAAATCTGAATGTAGAAGCAAATGTTTAGAGGATTAGTGTTAGAAAAACAGACGCAAATGTTTATTGTAAAGTAACTCTAGAAGCATTTCCTTGCAAAGCTGCTGCTTCATAAATTAAATTATATGTAATCACACATTAATTTAAATTGCTGTATGTAATTCCTTTGTTTATACTGCTATGTCTTAAGAAGAAGCAGTATGGTGAAGTTCACAATACTTAAAAGCATATTGAAATGTGTCAATATTTGGATTACATCTGTGTTTATATCCAATTCAAATAGTGGTTGATATATTTGAAATACAGCAATATTTTTTCGTATGACAAGTAGATATCAAACAAACAATTGCATAAAATATTATTACTAACCTTTATATTATGTTATAATAAAGGTTACGGGTTACAATATATATAATTTCTTCTTGACTATAGGACATAATTATTATTTTACTTTCATGCTAATATACAAGGTAAGACACAAAATAGCGGAAAGGTAAAGAGAAAGAATTGATTTTAGTTATCTTTATTTTTAGTTATCTTTATTTTGTGCTGATGATGTTTGGATTTTAAAAAAAAAAAATCCAGAAAAAAAAAATGTGAAAGAACATATCAGTTTTATTTTAGAATATTTTGTAAGAATTCATTTAAGAAACTAATATGAAGTCTGTTTTGTTTATAAAGAAGCATCCTAATTATCTGAAACTTCTGGTTATCAAGAAAATCTGATCTTTATAATTGAGTTCAATAATGCTCTTTTTTTATTATAGCTCATCATAACTAGCTTAATTCAAGATATTAGCGTATTTTATACACCTAACTAAAAGAGCCATCAGATAAACTCCAACAATTCAGTTTTGCACAAATCAATAGAGTTTAAAGCTGCACATGTTTCACAAATACAGACAGAAACTTTGAACTCATACTTTCTGGTATTCTGGAATACTAAAGGCTGGAGTACACATGTTTTTTCACATTGCTTTAGCCCCCCATTTTTATATTACATTGTGTACTTTAGCATAGTCTCAATATATTGATAAGAGGGTGATTTATACCATTATCACTTCTTTAGATAGTAAAACCAATTTAACACCTTAATGTCACTGCAGCTGAGCCCATATTTGGTATTATGGGAACAACAAAATATAGATGAACATTTAATAGACTTGGAAAAAACACATTTTAGTGTGTGAATGGTAAACAAATCTTCAGGGTTACATGGTCTTAAGCCAGCTGGTCACAGTCCCCTGGAGAAGTTTGAGAAGCCGGACACTGCTGGGATGTGGGGACTTGGTGCATTTCTCTGTACTGGGGACAGATTAAGGAAAGGATGTAAAAGCCATTGTGCTAACTCTGTCATACTAGATGACTGCACAATGTAAGAGGAGAGATTTTCCTTAGGAATAATTTTATACCAAACTTTACCCATTTTTTTTGTACTGCAGATAGAAAATACTATTAGCAGGCCAGAAGAAGAGCTGCTTTAAATAAAATAAAATAAAATAAACAAACCCAAAACCAAACAAAAAAAAAAAAGGTGGGATACCTGTGAAAAGTAAAAATGATCCCTGTTTCTTCTTAAAGGGTAGCGTAAACTCAAACTTGAAATGTTAGTATGAAATTATGAAGTAACAATACAATGTGTTTGCTGGTATGTTACTGATTGGTCCGTGAGTAATTTGATTAGAAGTGGTCCTTCATTATAGTACAAAACAACATTATAGTACAAAATAACAGTTTTGTTATGGTTCTAGACAAATTATTTTCTAGAACATACTTCAGAATTTAATGTTGTTTTCTGGACATTCTGAAAATAACAAGCATCATTACTATAGGATTCACTTTGAAGAACATATATGTGACTTGCAACTGGGCACTAAATACATTTGATATTTGATAGATATTTGCTTTTTTTCATTTTTTCTTTTTTTAATCAAATGTAGAAAAAAATTCCTGGCCTTATTACACACTTAGCTTGGCTTGGAGATTCTGTTTCTGGAAGAATCTTCTTTCCCTCTTCTTTTTATTTCCGCTCCTCTTATAGTAAAGATTGTCTGTTTTTTAACAAATGGCTTCCTTTGCAAAGAGACAGAATATATCAATCTTAATAATGTGAATTCACCAAATGATAGGCATATACATTTTAGCACGAACATCCAATAAAAATAAATACATCTGCAGCGAACATGGTAAATTATATGCGAACTTACACTATAATAATAAACAGGAAACAGCAGCATCTGAATCTGCAACTGGCTTCTCAGGAGGCTTCATGGTTCCAGCTGTGGTAGCAGCTGTGGATCTGGCTCTGGAACTCTTGCTGAAACAAGCTGACAAAGGGCTGATTACAACATGGAGTTCAGTTTCTGCTTAGATTCATTTTCCTTTTAACACATTTTGGTTATGAAATGTTTGCTCATTTAGCCTGTTTGTGGTTTTATATCCTGCACTTTACAGTCATTGGGCTGGTGTGGTGATTATCACCATTCCTAGTGACCTTGATCGTGGGGACCTTTTACTGTCTATACCATTTGTGGAACACTGAGATTTGGTTTTGGCTTACTTGAAGAAATTGAAAACTCTCTTCCTTCTCCCTCCCCATCCCCAGAGGCTGTTCAGAATTTTTGTCCAAAATATTACAGAGTAAAGTTTTGAGGGTTTCTTTTTTTAATTGTTTTCATATACATAGGAAACAATTTAGGAGAAGACCAGACGATATTCCCCTGCAGTTTAGAGCAGGCAAGAGACTGGATAAACTGCCAGGTGAAATAGGTAGAGAACTTCTTTTTATCACTTTTTATTGAAGGGAGGAATTCTGATTTCACTGAAAGCTGAGTGAGCAAAACAGCATTTACTTGTGTTCCTAAAGCAGCTGTATAGATATGAACACTTATTGCAGGTCCTTGTTTTCACCTCTGGTTGCATGGGCTCTTTTCTTGATTGCATGCTAAAGATGCAGTTAAGCTACTAGCATGTCTGGCCTTGATTCAGCAAAGATTTAAGCACATACTTAGAATTAAACACTTCCATTGCAGAGTCTGCTTTGTGAACTTCCAGATACTTGCTTCTGCTCTTGTACTGTGGGGTGTCTCTGGTGAATATCCTGAGACCAAGAGAGTCTTTTCCATTACAGTCTTTTGTCTGTCAGTCCTGCCATCTTTTTAGAAAACAGCTGTATTATTCAACTTAATTGAATCCCCAAATTAAATCCCAGTTGCCTCTGTAACTCATGGCTCAAACTCTTCCCTCTTTTTCCCCCTCTGCTTTTCCTCACATAGGATCTTGTTTCTTCTTTTAAGGAAAAATAGATACAGTATGCTCTTCCTTCTGTCACTCTCTTCTTCCTCTCCCCTCATCCTTTCTCTTTCTCCTCCACTGTTAAAGCAGCAGGAGTTTCTCGTCTACTTGCCATCTGTACCCCTTCCACTTGCCCAGATGATCCCATGTTCTGTTCTTTCTCTTTTTTTTTTTCCCCCTTCCTTATTCTCTTTCTTAACCTCTCACTGTCCTCTGACTCTTTTCCTCTGCAATATAAGTTAAGCATCTGCCTCTTAAAAATTGTACCTTTGACCCTACTTGGTTCTTCATATCATATTTCATCGCCTGTCTTTTCTACGTTCCTAAGTTCATTGAAGGCGCTGTTTATAATTACTCTCTGGAGACCCTTCTGTGGTTCCCTCCTGTAACTCCTACGCTTTGGCTTCTGTTCCTTGCTTGCAACTGCAACAGCTCTCACCGAACTCCCTGATGACAAGATCTCAGAAACAGTAGTTTTATGCTCATTCTTCTTGACCTGTCGGTTGTGTTTGCTGCAGTTGACCAGACTCTTCTTTAAACTTCTGTCTTTTGTTGCTTTCTGTAGCTCTGCCTTGTTAGCTTTCTTCTTTCTAAGTAGTTCTTCAGCATGTTCTTCAAAGTTGTCGCCCATTTTGAAGGGGTATGGGTGAAGATCTTGAGACCCTGCTTTGGCTGATTCTATTGTGCTTTTAATGCCTTATGAGTTATTACATACACAAAAAAGAAAATGTAACAGCCAAACATATCTGTATATAGCAGATCTACCTTTCTACTCCAATTGTTTCCTCTGACTTAAGCTTATTAATTTGGAACCACAAAAATGTAATTACAAAGTATGCCACCTGGTGCTGCGTTAAGTCTAGATGTCTTGACAGTGCTCAGGCTGGACACATAATTATCTTTCCTCTTTCACAGACATGCATATTTTCTCCTTTCATATAGGCTGTCTGTACCCCTGCTAGCTGTACTCAGCCCTTCCCTGCATCTTTTCCAGCTTGCATTACTTTTTCTACAGATTACTCAGATTGTATCTCATGTGTCCATTAAGAATATAGCAAGACCTTCTCAAATGGAATTAATACTTTTAATCCTCTATTAAAAATACTTGTCCTGATATATTTTTGGAGCACATTTTACTCTTTGCAGCCTCATTTTAAGCATTTCACTTTCTTTGTTGTCATCAGCTGAGTCCTATTTCTAGTGCTTCTGTCCTTCCTCCAGGGATTCTCTGTGGGTTTTTCTGTATTCAAAGTACTGAGAAATTTAGTGTTATCACCACATCTCGATTTTGTATGCCAGTACCTTGAATGAATTGGATAAAATTCTGACAAGCTCATCCTTGATGAACTCTGCTGAAAAAACATTTCTTTCACAGGACTTTGTTCTCTCTCTGGTAGGAAGTTCTTTACCTGTCAGATTCCTTCAGTAATCCTCATTTTCTCCAGTTTAATATTGAATATCAGATACCAGGATAGATTATATCTATCATATTTTCCTTGTTTAAAATGTCAGTCTAGTTGCAACAGTGTAAGCATGCAGAGAGTTCATAATCTCAAACAGATTTGTACAGTATAGTAGGCAGATTCCTCAGGTCACTGCATACTTTCATACCCCAGCAAGCCCAGCTGAATTATGTGAGCTCAGGCAAGTTTCTGCTCACTGGTGTGAGCCACGGGGAGTATTCCCTTGTTCTCTAGATACCTTTTGGCCTGCTTTTACTTTTGTTTGCCCTACTCAATTCCAGATGTCATTCATGCCACATTATCACTACCAAATGCCCGTCTTCTTGATCTAACTTATGTAGCCTCTAGGAACATGTAAAGTTATATGTAATTAAAGGGAACATGTGTGGATAGTCACTCTATGTTTTGCATTTACTTTGTATCTAATACTGATCTTCACAATAAGTGCTGTGGCTGATGTTGCAAAATAATTTCAGTAAAAGTCTGTGTATTCAGTACTTCTGAGCACTGTACAATTATGTAAAAAGCAATCCTTTGGGCCTGAAAGTTTTCATGCTTGGTTTCATTTGAAAAACTGTGTATACATTAAAAATTAGGGATATTATCCTGAATTGGTTTTGAGTTATGTGTCACTGAAAAGCAGGGCAGTGTTTAACTGTTAACAGTAGCTGCTCTTTTAATCTTTAATGTAGATAAGAAAATTTAGGATTTTGAAACTTAAACAGTGGCATCTAAATTGGGGGTGACATTTAATGAAGTCTGTAGCCAAGTTTCAAAACCCTGTTTTTCGTAATGACATGCGGATAATTGAAATCATGCCTAGTAGGCATCTGGACTAAAATTATGAGTACGATGTAATGGACCCAGCCACTTTTGTGGCAGTGAAATTAATTTGCGTTTCTTTGTCAGGGCTAATCAAGTTCTCCTTGAGGTTCAAACTTTGCTTCATTCTTATTGCTACTTCCAGTGTGCCAACTCCATACCTTTATGTAAGGGATGATATATATTCTGTGCATTAGATTGTTGACTATTTTTGTCACAATTTGATTTTCCTGTTATGCATACTAGTTTCATGTTCTGTCAGTTTCTCTTTCAACTGCAAAGAAATAATACTTACTTCACTCTACAGACCTTGACTGCATACAAACTAGCATTGGTTTAATCCCATTTGTGTTACACAGTGTTTAGTTTTGCATTATATTCTTCAGTGTTGAGGGAAGGGGAATGATGGGGGATTGATAAAGGCTCTCATTCTTCTGTTAAGCAGCCAAGCCACCTCTCACTGGAACTGGGGCTCTGCCTGCCTCTGAATCTGTTGTAAATCCCTTTTATTTTGAGTTTCAGTGGCTGTTTCTAGTTAGTTAAGTCCTATTCCTAATCAATTTAAGATAAACAATTAGAAGTTTAATTGGAATTTTGTGGCTCTTGTCATTAAAAAAGGGAAATTTAAACCAAATTCTATGGTAACACAGCATTAGGACTGTGCAGTGGAGACCCAATTGTGGCGTTTGAGTTTCGAGCTTTGTAAAGCCAATAGCTGCTGAGAAACGCAGTCTGGCTTCTCAGTTTCTTCTTTTCCCAGCTGAAGTACAGCTTGCAATGGGACTGTGATTCTTCTGGGAGACTGGGACAGAAATACTAGTACAGAGGGAGGGGCTGAAAGCTACCCCATCCACCACAATTCTAATGACTTATGAGATGATGGGATTGTTGTAAGTTGCTTGTGTCCATGTGTTGCTCTCTAAGATCTGGGTAGCTAGTACAAAGAAGAAAGTGTTACTTTCCTCTGAATACCTAGTGTGGGACAGGGAAGGCAAAACTTGATCTGGCTCTTAGAACTTCAGAAGGAAATGCCAGGAAAAAAATTGAAGTCTCCTGCAGCAGCATTAGCTTGGCTGCATTGCCAGTCCTTTACAACTTGTGACATGCATTACACATAAAGAAAGCTATAAATCTGTTGTATGTGTCAAAAAGAAAATGGATAAACCTTCTATTTTCATCTGATGTAATTCTAATTTTTCATTCAAATCTTTATTGGCTGGCTTAAATATTTAAAATTATGTTTAATCTTTTTGTTTTAATGTAACATGGAGAGACACATATGCACATATATAAAACAGAACTATCCTTGTGTGTTCTTTTTATTGTAGGTATGTGTCATGTGCATTGGGATGCCCATATGAAGGCAACATCATACCAGCTAAAGTGGCAGAAGTAAGAGTGAACTTCTGAATTGTCTTTTTAATGAATCAAAAATTCATTTTGAGATGTCTATAAGTAATGTTCTCTACTTGATCCTGAAAGATCTTTAATGGACAAAATTTAAGGAAAACAAACACAAAATATAGCTAATGCTAAAACTGGGTACATAACCTCACTCAGCCAGATGCAGTGACATCTGAGGACAATGGTATGTTTTGAATGTTGTCATTCATGAGAAGAAAATATGTGCTCTTTCCTCCGACAAGAAGGTTAGGAAATGCTCAAGTAAACAGACTCTAGCACATCTGTCAGTAGGCCACGTTGTATGAGATGATTTCCAGCATCACTCTTGCAAAAGGTATCTGCTTTTAAATCAATTTTATGTTGGCATAAGCATACTGGGCTATCGGCTGGCAGAGCCACTGCTACAACATTGTGCTTCTGGTGAGGGCCATGTGATTGACACATGGACCAAAACTCATCCCCAACATAATTTCTTAACTTGCTCTACTGCTATGATGGAGTTGTACCTTTGCACCCTGCTCTCTTTTCCCATTTAGGATAAAAGAGAAGGAAGATGTCTTAGTCCAGCTTTTTTTTTTTCCTAGCAGAGGAAGAGATGAGTGAAACACAAGTATTAAATTTTGCAGGAAGGCAAAGGAGGCATCAAAGCTGAAATGGACAGTAAAGAAGAAAATGGAGACAGCATCCAAGAAACGCACAGCAGAACACAGTGGCCTTCCATCCTGGAGAAAGACTTGTCTTCTCTGTTACACTTAATCCCTTTTTTTTTTTTTCTGATCTAGCAGAATCTTCAAACCATTTTTTTTTTTGGTTTGTTTTTTCTTTGGTACTTGCAGCTAGTCAGCATTTGTGTTCTGCGTGTGTGGCTTTCAGGTCATGTTCTCCTGCATCTTCTTCTAGTATACATTCCAGATGGAAATTGTGGTAATACTTCTCCCACAGCAACCACATATACTCACACTCTTTGAATAAAATAGCTAAATTGGAAGGTACTCAGTATTTTCAAATTAATTGGGTTTAATATGAAGTGAAAGTTAGAAGTGACACAGCTTTGGTTAGGGCGGTGATGACAGATTCGGCTGTGCTGTTGGTAAATTGCTTACTGCAATATCATGTTCCCCAATAGGCTTCTTTCCATGTGTTGCTTGTGTTTTAAAACTGACAACCATCCTTATACAGAAGAGCTCCTTTTCAGTTTGCCAGTGACAATGCTATTTAATGTTCCAAACCTGCAAACTTTTCCTCACAGAGCTGTTCTGTTTTCTGTCTTCATCCTAGGCAGTGTCTTCTCATATACCTGTACATCAGTGTGTATGTGTTTAAGAAAAAAAGCTATCTCATTTGAGCTATTAATTCAGGCCCTGCTTCAGCAAACACTGTTTTTATATAGAAGCATCTGATGAGCTGTTAATAGACTTTATGTAAACACATGCAGTCATCCTTTGCTGAATCAGAATTATCAAAATTACTAGCCATGTTGCTAAATTCTTACAGAGATCATTTTTCTTGGCATGGGAGCATTTTGACTCTCTTGACTCTGCATTGCAATCAGCAGCTACAATTGAAAGGTTTCGATTGTTTCTTTGGCAGCCAGTAACAGTGACAATTTTTTGACTGAATCAAAAGCGATTAGAAGAGATGGATTATTACCCAGAATACATAACTGTTTTACACATAGTTTTCTAGTGAGTGCAAACTTCAGTTGCCTTCAGGCTTCTAGAATCAGATATATCCATATGGTTCTTTGATACCCTGCCTGCCATTTCTGATCTCTTAAGAGTAACTGCATAGTCCTTTATAATAACTGTTACTGCTTGAAATTGAGTCATTGCTTAATCATTTATCATCCTCTGGTTTGTAAATTTCAACCTTAGGGAAATAAGGCTTGAAAGTTTTTGGAGGCACCATATAACATCCTTGAAGACGGTTGTTTTATTTGTTGTCTTCCAATCATATACTTGGCTGATTTTATTTTTCTGTCTGCTTCTTTCTCTCCTTAGATTTTGCTTAACCTAGAGCAGTGAATTCGTTCAAATATTACCCATCATACAGGCTGCTCAGGCCACAGAAAATGTACCTACTCTTTTCTTGTTTTGAGTATTGTTGGGCTATCAAATTTTCCCTGACATCACAAGGACTGCAGTGTGGTTTTACATTGTTTTTTGCTTAAAATAATCTGTAGCTGGATTATGACCTTTTATATTCCATTAAAGAGTATCGTTTTAGGTATTATTTCCAGCAGTAGGATTGTTCCCATACCTGAGAGGTTGCATTGCTGGGTCACCAACTCCCTTTTTGATCAATGCTTAGTGTCAGGGCAATGTTCCCAAGGGGAACAGCACAAGAGTCATGCATAGTAAAGCTGCTCAGTGGTGCAGAACACAACCCTGTTCAGTCAACAAAGCTTCAAGCTGGTAATCACATCCTGATTACCCTGACAAAACAGTGTTTTCTCTCCCACCCTCCTCCCGAAAGTTCATATTGAGAACTTACAAAACTGTAACTAATGAGCTGCCTCCTACTGTGGTAGGATAGAAAATTCAGTATGAAAAACTCCCATTCAGCTTCCAAGCATGCACATTCTTCTTGAAATTAAATAGATATCTTTTTAAGGTCAATTTAAGGTTAGATCATGACAAGTCAGTGATGATGCTCAGCTTGTTAGCAGAGTTTCCCCTTCTCTTTCATCTTTCAGAACTTCAGAAAGCCGAAAGACTTAAGGGCTGAGCATGGGAAGGAGGTGAATGCAGTATAATTTGTAGCAGTTTATATGGTCTCTTTGTCATTGCTGTAACTCTCATCTAGAAAAACTTTGACTCATTAATTAAAAAGAGCCTGAGAAAAAAGTGCAACTGGCTTCCTTTATCATGATCTTAAAACCTGAGTTTTGTTGATTAACTAAAGGTAATCCACCACTAGCTGCAGATCCTTTTTTTTTCTTGTGACAGTAGTCCAGTTAAAACACCTGCCATGTGTTGATGATAAAAATAATACTGTGGCATATAATCACCTTTTGCAATCTGGTGAATATCCCTTTCTTAAAGCTTCTATTGAATTTATGGGGATACGAGCCAGGGGCTCTTTGATTTTAGAGCACAAAGATTTATACTGCATTTGCAATAGCCATAGCACTTCCATGCTTTAAGCAGGATACTTCAGACTACTTGAAATTATTTTTCAGCTGTTCTTTGAATTAAGTGAACAGCAATATTAATCCAGCACTTCCGAGACTGCTGGTGCAGCACTTTGTCAGCTTTCTCAGACATTCACAGCAGTCCCACTGATGAAGTCTTGGAATTGCTTTAACAGTAGAGTGCAATGCAACTGAAGATGTCTTGGAAAAGGGTCATATTTTTTCATTTTGAAACAGTTAATTTCCAGACTGGGATTCTGTTCCAGTGTAGTGGCCTTTTGGGATCACTGGTACACAGTGGGGAATCCTAAAGGGAATAAGCATATTCAGCAACTGAAAGTAAGATGAGACCCTTTCCAAATAAATTTAGCAAAAATAAGATTAAAAGATCCTACATTTCAAAATTCCTCATTTCTAAAGCAATATTTTTGTTGCAAACATGATTCTGTGCTTCTGAGTGTATGTCTCTCTCCATACAAATATTATGGAGCCAGACCTCAAAACTTGTACAAAGATCTCCTCAAAGATGTAATTCCAGAAACATTTAGGACTCTACCTACATAAATAAGAACTATTTCTATATGGGTTCTTTTGGTATTAAGTAAAATTTTAAAACTTAAAGACTAGAATGTTAAGTTGCAAATTTGCTCTGTATTTTGATCCATGAAAAGAAAAATTAATATTAACTACAACGTGTTAAAACTTTAGTTTTCATTGATCTATTCAATGCCGAGAAAAAGCAAAATCAGGCTTCTTGTGAATTATTTATTGTCTTAGTTCAGCCATGTGCTTGGCCCTGTGTAAGAAGCAAACAAAAGGGCAGGTGTTTACCCTGCACAACTTGTAAGCTTAAAAGTACACAGAGAAAACCAAACAGCTGGGAAATTGCCAGAGAGAGGAAAATGTGGGAAAGAGCTTGACAGAAACTTAATTCATAGTGTAAAATCTTCTTATTTGGATTATGTGGGAGAGTCAAAAAGCAAGTTTTTGATGGCTGTGGCTTGGTTGGTTATTTCACATACAGAAGGAGAACTATAAACTTAAAATGAGAGGATCTGTGAGACGTTCTTTTTGGGTGACAGTTTTCAAGGATGAATAGAGGGTTTCTGATAAGTCCGTTTTTGTGGATCAGAACTTGAAACCTTTATAGAAGTATGTCCCTTTTAATGCATGTTCTCAACCCTATTTTGTATTCTTTTATCTCTGCCTGTTTGTGTTTCTGTGTTTCTAATCAGGTATCTAAGCGGTTGTACAGTATGGGATGCTATGAAATCTCCCTGGGGGATACAATTGGTGTGGGGACACCTGGAAGCATGAAAAGAATGCTGGAAGCTGTTATGAAAGAAATTCCTTTGCGTGCTCTTGCTGTTCACTGTCATGACACATATGGCCAGGCATTAGCCAATATCCTCACAGCCATACAGGTAACTCAGGCTGTCATTTTATAGATATGATACTAGTAGTCATAGTTTAATTCAAAGGCACAATTTAGAAAATCCCCTCACCCTTAAAGAAATCATTAGAAGTGGAAAAATGCACTCACTAAACTTTCAGAAAGTATTGCTTAGACATCAGACTGCCTACAGGTATTGCTGCTATTGATTTTATCAGAAAATTCAGTCCTTATCTGTTTATTACTTCCAATTCTATACAAGTCACTAAGAAACAGTTATTATGTTCCATTGATTTTGGATGAAAGAGGGGCATAAAATACATTTTTTTTCTCATGTCTCAGGTTCCACTTTTCTTAGGAACGTCTGTATGCTTTTTGTTCACTAAACTAAAATTGCTGTTTTGCAGAGGTTTCTAAATGTAAAATAGAATAATGAATAATTGATTTCAGATGGATAAATTTAAATTGTTGGTAGTTGTGTACATAAACAGATTGTTCTAGATAATTTTAGCACTGTTAACATGTCCTCACTATGCTTTTTTATCAATTATGTCTTCCAAATAAGATTAGAACACTGTATCTCATATTTAATAGTCTTCACAAATATGTGGCTAAATAATCAGAAATAATTAATTTCCGTAAGAGATATTTTTCCCTTTGTGCTTGTCTATTTTTAAGAATAGGACACAATACAAGAAACAGACTGTGAGTTCTAATGTAGTTTTTGTAAAGGTACAATCTTGAAAAATGTCTTAATGTGTACATGCATTCCTAAAGAGACCTGTTTTTACTAAATGTTACAGAATCAAAAGCTGTTTACAAATTGTAGGCCTTTATTGTTCTCTTTTATACTCAATGGCACTTTCTACTTCCTAGCAATTCAGGCAGCCATTTTTGAGGTCAGCTTCCTTTTGTTCAATGTACGTTGTTTAAAAGTAACAGCAGAGTGTTAACAGCATTAGTGATACAGGCCACAAGAAGAAACAGGGAAGTTTCAATGTGTGAGTCTGCAAGTACTTGATTAAACAGTGAATGACAAAATGTGGTCAAAAGGTTCAAACTTTTACTCACACTGTTCAGTATTCACCCTTACTTACTTTTACTGTTGCAAATATGTGTATATGTACCATGGGATAAATTAATTGCTAATTTCACAGTTAGCTTCAGTTGCATGAAAACCCCTGAGCATGGGAGGAGTTCACCATAAAAATACTTGAAGCATTGTTTTTCAAATCCTTCCTTAAAATAATTGCTGTCATGGTGCCCACTAAACAATGAACAATGGCTACGCTTTGTTAACCCCAGTATTGTTATGATTCTTTTCTCATGTTTACCTCCTGGTCCTATCTTTTTCTTACTGCTTAAATCAACTGTGTAAGGGTTAAAGGAGAAAAAGCTCTTAAGTAACTAATGTGCAGTTCAGGCTAATTAACATGTAAATTCAAGAGAGCGATAGACCTAAAAAACCCCCTATCCAGCCTTCTCAGTTTTCTGGGAAGCCAGGGGTGCCTGAGATCCACCAGAAAACTTTCCTGTGTGCACAAGTTCTGCTGCACTGCATGTCTAAAGGTGGGGTGGTTTTGGCTGAGCTGAACTTGTCATAGATTTTGCCAAAAGTCCTTGATGAAGCAGGCATTACACAGTCTCTCTGACTGGCTTTGTTCAAGCAGCTCCTTGGCTCACTCTAAAGGTAGGTCCCTAGCCTCTTGAATCCTCACATGGGGCTCACACCTCACATCCTCTCCTGTCTCTGGTCAAAGAAGCAAGGCAGCTCTAGTGGTGAGTTATACTCTTTGTAAAACAGGGCAACTTTTACAAGTCAGACAGATGGCAAAGTGCCAAAGCCAGTAGATCGGAGAGCCCAGGTCACTTCTAGCCGCTGCTGTCAGGCTTCTCAGTCCTTTTCTGCCCGCCAAAGATGCATGAATGGCAAAGTACTGGAGCAAGCCCCCTTGTCTTCAACTCTGTCATTTGTTTCATAGACCGGACTCTTAACAGAAGCAATTCCTTGCCCCTCCTTCTTTATGGGTCTGTGCAATTGTCGTGTTTTAGGCCCAACCAACACAGTATTTCGCCAGGAATGAAATGTGTTTGAGGGGTTACAGAAAAAATGGGCTACAGTTCCTGTTTGAAAACAAGTTTAGCAGGCAAAATGCACTGTTCCTTAGACTGCAGACTACAACTTCAGGCTAAGTACTATTATATTGTGTATTGTATTTCCTAAGAATTAATGAATGACAGCTGGAAAGCCACAAATCACTCTGCACTAATTCAGGCATTGCTTCAATGGGAGATCTCCTAAGAGTGGAAAGAGGTGCTGGTGATTCAGTAAGTGATTTTTTACACAGATCACATTGTTCCGTGCAGGATTATACTACCCAGAATATTTTCTTTTGTTTGGGGCTGGTCCAAAGTCATCTAGAACTGACAGGCCATATCTGTGTAAGAAATTAGCGGGGAAGTAGCCTTGTAATTTTAGTATTCAGTTTTATGTGTGTTGTTTTACCAAAAGGATAGGTAGTGAAAGATGGGAGAGAGATTAGCCAACTTTTGAAGGATAAGTAATTTTTTAAGTTGTTGAAGTGAATAATAGAAAACATTGCCCACAGAAAGGGAATTTACTTTCTTTTTTTGAAGAGAATCTGAGTATAAATGTGAGGAAATGAAATGATGCTTCAGACCAAAGCAGTAAACATTTAAAGTAGAAACACAACTGGATCTTAGTTAAATGGTTTAATATAAAAATATCAGAGTATACAATTTAAAAAAGGAACAGATTCAAAAGATGGGAAGTGATGTGGTGATCTAGTTAGAGGCTGTGGTATTTTGAGTAAAATTACATATGTGGGTTAGCTAATGTGACAATCACAAAATGTAACTAAAAGAAGTAATAAAACATTTATAGGAAATTGTTACAGACCTCCAAGGATGGGTAAAAAGATGGGTCAGACAACTTCTGTGCTGGAGAGGCCCCAATAAGGTAGACCATTGATCTAAGGAGGTTTGAGTTTTACCTTGGCAATTGACTCCTCTAGTATGTACAGAACGGGTAAGAAAGGGGAAGGTTTGTAATGGAAGTGATACAGAACTCTTTTCTTGTATAGCTTGTCTAGTTGCCAGAAATAGCTTTGTCTGTTTTCACAGCACATACCTGAACATGAGAAGTAATAAGCTAAGAGGCAAAGAGGAGTTTTGGCCCTCATTTACACCTCCATGAATGAAACAATTGCATGGTAATCCCATATAACTTTATTAAATTCAAGTCACTATCATAATTCATTAATACAAACTGATCCTTACACTACTGGTATCAAATCCTAACTTAGAGAAAGCAAGCATAAAACTAACTTACATGGAGCAAGGATTTTACCACCTTGTGTAATCATTTCCACCTTACTGGACACAATGAGATGAGTGAGATTGCCACATGAAATTGCTTTTTATTAATGCATTCTATTTCCAGAATGTGGGAATTTTGAAATAAAATTCACACCTTAGAACCAGAACACAATTTAGCAAGCGTCCAATTAAACTTTCAAGGTTTACACTGCAAAATTAAAATTTGTGAATATAGGTTTTCCGCTGCAGACATTAAAGTATATCTCCTTACAGAAAGTTTAAAATATTTAATATTTCATTAATGTCTATAATATCCTTGAATTTTAAAGATTAATTACACTTTTTTTTTTTTTTAAATACAGATAGAAATGGCTGGTTAATGACCCCTTCCTTTGACTGCTAAACTGAATAGGTTCTAATTTCTTTGGTGCATGCTGGAGATAATAACTAACTTGCATATTTTTGTGAATCCAGTTTACTTATGTAGTAAGGACTAGGTTCACACATAGGCACTCTGTGTTGATATGGCTAAGTTTTAAATGCCAGAAGCAGGAAAGGAAGCTAAACATAGTTGCTGAAGTTCATGGTTTATTAATTTACAAGGATTGTTGTGTTGCAGGAATAGAGTTCACAATGATGTGAAGGTATGGATAGCAGTGGCGGCAGGCTGAATGTGAAGAAGGCAAATACATGTGTATGCAAGTCGTGTGTATAGTAGTCGCATATATACCGTTACAGGTTTTCTGTTGGTGATTTGTTACCTTTTTCCTGAGTTATACTTACAAACACGCATACAGTCAATTTTATCTCTTGATTTAAAAGAAGCAACAGTGCAATTTTATGAAACTTTGATCCTCCAACATAATGACTTTATATATCAGCACACTTATGTGTTATTAAGTTCAGCATTGCATTTATCTGCCTGCAGTCTAGGTTTAACCAACAGCAAAGGTATGCACTGACATTGAATAAAGATTTAAAATGTCCTGTGTTCCAGCTTTTTCTGTCATTGACTTCTGTGATTATGTTCATCACCAGTAGCTCAGCAACTTCTTCCTAATGACCGTTGGTAGGATTGTAAATTTGCTTATACATCTGGACTCCTGTCTAACTCATTAGCAACCTAAAATTGAACTTTCAAGATGATATCAAGGAAGAAAAAAAAAAAAAAAGACACCTTATCATTCTTTATTTGTGAGAAATACTCTCTTTTTAATTCCCTGCAAAGCGCAATCATTCAGAGCTACTGTGTAGTAGAATAATTTGACTCTTCTGTTATAAGGTAGAGAAGATGGTTAAACAACTGTGAAAAAGTGTGAAGCCTTGCATGTAGTCATTGTGCTAGACTCGATCTGGTAATTTCTCATCTAACAGTGAATATTAACTTTTTAGCTGAGGAAGGCAGTCTGGCCATATTTTTCTGTTGCCACACAAATCAGAAATACTGATTTTGGGGAATTACATAGGAACTGAGGGAATGAATTTGTATGTAGTGAGCTGACAGAGTTCTTGCTTGAATAATACCTTAAATACCGGTAAGATTTTCTGATTTTCTTTTATTACCAGCCACATGCTGGGCTACCCACTGCCTGGCAATGGAATTATTTACATCTAAACAGTTTTCTAACAGAGAAATAGTCATGATAGGTTAGTTAAAATTTTGAGCTTATATTACAGACAGGGTTTTTTTAGGCCAATAGGGAGGCATTGTATGAAATTAATGAGATACAGGAAGCAGGAACCATATCTTGGCTTGCTGTTTCCCAATTTGGCATGTCACTGTGTACATGACTTTTCTTCAACTTTTTATTTGTAAAGCAGGAATACGGCTAATCTGTTTGAGTTTGTGAAAGGCTAATAAAATCTACTGAGGAAGAATATAGGAAAAGTACAAATTATATTTATGAAGTCTGGATTTAATCTTTATTTTTGAAATTGAAGTTTAGAAACTGAATAGATTTTAAGTTTCAAATCGAATATAATTTTGAGATTAAAAAAGCTAAGGTATATGAGTGGGCAAGTAGTCAAAACACATACATGCACAATCAAATTATCTGAGTTCTACAACAGTCTGTTTCCTTTCCCTTGCACAGCCTGGCATGCTGATGAGTTTATGTAGCACAGTGTGAGGGAAGGAAAGACTTGCCCTATGAAGCACTGTATATTGGGATCCTGAAAAAAAGTTAATAATTTTGAGTTCCTATTTTGAGAAATGCACAGAAATTGAAAGGTTTCAGCAGACCTCACGTTTACTTTCCTCTGCTGTTTAAAAAGATCTCCTAGGAAACTGAAGAAGACTTAGGGATCTCGAGAAACTAATTTCAAGGTTCAGATAGGGAAACATTAGAAAAAACAGCTTGACTGAGAATAGCTGTATGAGGTTCAGGAAGGGCTGGTCATGCTTCAGTATTTAGCTGGAATTCTTTGAGGCAGTCACTGCCAAAGAAGACAAAGGATATACAGTGGCCATCATATGTTTTGATTTTTCAGAAAACAATTTACAATGTTCTGCACTGGAAGTTAATATTAAGGCGTGGAGGCATGTAATAAGTGGAAAGTTGGCTAAATGGCGGGAAACAAATGGAGTTATGAAACAGAATTTCTTAAAGCTGGAAAGCATCCATCAGTAGGGTTGCAGAAGTATTGGCTTGTGAGTTCCAGGGTTTTCTGCTTCAATTGCTAATTTGCAATACCATAATGCTCATGGTAAGGGCAGTTGTTCTAACTGATAAGGATTAAACTTTTCAAATTTTAGATTTCTATTGTGAGAAACAGGATAGCTAGCACTACTTGTGCTAATAATCTGTGTAGTATTCTATAAAAAGACCTTTGGGAATACATATAATTTTAGGTAAAGCAACAGACTGTTTATTATAACATGCCTGTCCTTTCAAATAAGGTTCTTCCTAGAACTTTCTACTTTTGAATTTCTCTAGGAACTGATTTAACCTAGGTACTTGCCAGGTATTTTCTATGTTTGAAAGTGTAAACAGTAATTCTGAATTGTTAGCAAGCTGAAAGAGCTGTTAAAAATAACATAAAATTCCTTAGAAAACATCACTTTGCTTTTTTGTTTCCATTTCCTTTTATTCCCTTTTCTAGTAATTAAAAAGATGAGATCTTAGAATCTCAGAATCATAGAATAGTTAGGGGTGGAAAGGACCTTAAGATCATCTAGTTCTAACCTCCCTGCCATGGGCAGGGATACCGATGTCTGTGCTGAAGGAGTATGTGATAGTAGGAAAGAAAAGCATGAATAGCATTATTTGAGATTGAAACATAACAAGACAGAGGTGGTTAAAACTGTGTATTTGAAAGAATATAAATTGGGGGTAAAATGTCAGGTGAATTGTGAAAAGTACCGGACTGCAAGGTTTCTGTGAAGAAAACTTAAAAAGAGGGTGTGTGCTTTAGGAAAGTAGAAAACCACGTGAGTTTAATCAAATAATATTGCTGCTATGAGCAGCTAGTTACTTCTGTAAGTGAAAAAACATACTGCACAAATGAATAAATCATACCTACATATGGGAAGAAAATTAAAAATAGGCATTCAAACTGAAAATCTGACAGATGTTTTCCAGTATTGTCTCTGTTCTTTTTTTTTATATATATTTTTTTTAATGGGTACTGGTTTTACATTGTTGCCTGTAATTTTCACAAAATAAGAAAGCAAGCAAATGAACAGGGAGTACCATTCCTGCTCTTTTTTTCAGATCAGTTTAAGAAGAGTAGCAAACCTAATTGTATTGCTTTCTGCTGCTTTTTGCAGGATGTGCATACTATACAGTTTCTGACGACCTGAAAGTTTCTGACCTTTCTCCTCATGCTTCAGAAAACCTTGGTAGCCTGATAGTTCACAAATAAGTTCCTCATTGCCAGTATTACAACTGTTAAAATACTACTACAGAAAGAGTTTAAACAGAAGACTTTGTTTCAAGATTTTTATTTTTTTTTTAACTTTTTAGGGTAGGAAAGGAAATACATTTGTTACTGTATACTGAAATAATATATTTGCATGCATATATTTGCATACATATGCCAATAAGTAGCCTGTATTTTTATGGGTTTTGTTTTCTACTTAAATGAAACTAGTATGTTGTAAATGATTAACACGTAATAGAAATCTACATTGTTCTAATATGATGACTTGAGTTTTGTAAGCTTTTAACCCTAGTTACTGAACAACAAACCTCAGCACCAAGTCTGTTTCAAGATACTAATCAGACTGAGAAATCCTCCATCAATTAGAGATTATTCTCCTCTCCAAATTCTTTCACTAGAGCTGTCTTGCAGCAGTAGACACAACTTCCCTTTGGCTTATAATCAAACCTGAAAATGTTTTAAAACATTTTTAAACCATAAAATAATCAATGTATTTTTCTTTATATCTCTGCAAGTTCATATAGATGTGTCTCCCTAGGTCTAATGGAATATGGATGCAGAAATCCATGCAGCAACTAGAGAAATAAAATCTGAAGTGGATCAATTTTCTATCTTAAATCCAAAGATATTTTGTGTACTAATAACATTGAAGCTGTGTATTTATAGAAAGTATGAATTTGGCCTAAATATTCTATGCCTTTTTCTTTTTTTTTTTTTCTGTGCTTGCATCCTCCTTGCAAACTTATATTTTTTCTTAGGTTGATGTTTTATTGTAGCTTTCCTAAGCAAATTTTGAATTTTTTCCATTCTGTGTTTCCGATGCTGTAAGTGGGAATACAAATTTGCACATTTCATTCTTCAGTGCCAGTGGCACATTCCAATTTCACCTTCATTGTTTATTTTCTGATTCATTAAATTTAGAAGCATTAAGGCCATACTGATTTGGTTGACCAATACATAAAGGCATTCTAGAATTGCTTTTATTATTTTGCATCTTTATCCTCTTGTGAATGCACTTCTTCCCATGCAAAAATAAAAAGATTCAGAGAATTTACTTTCAATGATTCTTCAGTATTCATCAGATTCTGTTTTGCTGCATCATTCTTTGGTAGTTATATCTATAACTGTATATTTTCCTTGTAAAAGGGAAAGGAATTAATAGACTACAAGAAGACAATTCTGTCATATTTCACCTTTTGCCTGCTAATAAGAGGCATGCAAAGTTGTGCTTGCAAAGAAGGCATACACGTTTGAGGACAATCTCTATACAGACTATTAAGTGCCTACCTCCCCTCTTCTTTGTTCTCCTTTGCAAATGCTTTTTTGCCATTCTTTGCCTCTGCCAGTGCTTAAGCAGAGTAAATATCTTGCTGGCAGCAAACTGAAAAGAAGGGAGAATGGTGTGAACAGATACTGTGCTCCTATGTTCACCTAATCCTAATATTTTCCCTGGCAGTTATGTTAATTTTTTCCTCTCTTTCACTGTTTTCCTAGTCATTGTTTGATAGTTGTAAGTCCACATGGCCAAAGCAATAGTCTTTTTACAGACCTCCTTTTATCATCCCAACTGTGCCTTGTTTAACTTGACTATTTAAATGGCTAAGAGTCAGCATCATCCAGTTCTGAAGTGGACTGGGCAGTAATCCAGCTCTTTCTGTTAGACACAGACGTTCATTTTTTTGGACTAGAAACAAATTACTTCCAAATGCTGGAAATGTAAGAAGGCTTTTCAAAAAAACTTTTCAGGTGTTTATGGAACAAATTAGTATAAAATAGTTTTCAAAATGCTAAGCCCAATTTAAAATAAATATTTAGTAATTTAGGAGTTGTGAAAATATAGCACTAGAAAACTAGTTACTGATCTGTAGCATGCATAAAAAGTATAGTGAGGGCACACTGGTGTCAGATTCCCCAACCATATTTCTATTGTGCCTCAATTGGATTGCATGCATAAAAAGGTGGTATTTGAGGTTTTTTTTTTTACATGAGACTGCATGGCTGGTTGTAGGCTTCATGAGAAATTGAGCTGCTAACTGTTATTTTACAACAGTTTTTAATTCGAGTCCTGGAAATGAGAGTCTAGATTATCAAGATGACTGGAAAATTAAGTGTTTGCATCACTTAGGCATTCTTAGAGAAAGACAATCTCTTGACAATTCTCCACAGGTGTTATCTTGTCTCTTGATTTTATGATGTCTTGCTTGTCTCTCACACATCTTCCAACTTTTGCAACAAATGAGATGGGATTTCCACAAATTAGTATCTTACACAACTGGTTTACCTCAGAACTGCTTCATCTTTGCAAGCTCATCCCATTCTCCCTTCTCAGGTCCCCTCCCACAGCATGCATTTCTTCATCAATTTCTATCTCTTCAGCTGTCACATTAATTTTAGATACGAGAATGCGTGTCTGAATAGACTTTGCACTCCTACAACTGCTATATCACACCTGTAAAGTATTCCCAGTCTCAGTACGTCCTTCCCTCTCTCACAGTAAGGCCAATTGATGTGAAAAGCTTGCATCCATAAAATCAAATTTACCCTCCTAAACAAGGTCAGCACTTCCAGACTGCCAACTATGAATGGTCCCTAAATGGTACTAGTTCCTAGGTTGTGCCAGAAATTGTCCCGTGGAGCATTACCTGGCCCAGGCCAAAGCTGTGCCATGGCCTGCAGCAAGAGTTACACACATTTCCAGTCCCAATGCCGTTTAGTTTGTTGGTCACATATATAACACATAAGAGCACAAGTGTCTGTATATTAACAGCACAAAAGAGAGATTTTTGCTGTCATTCCTAGTGGCCATTGGAAGATGTCTCCAGAGCTGAGATTTCAGAGGTTATGGTCAGCTCTGAGTGTGCTGATTGCATCCCTTGGGATTTCATAGAAGAGCTGTTCCAGGTCTTCCTGAAGTATCTGTACCTTCATCTATCGCTACAGTTAAGGTGGAACTCTCCACATTACACGTCTTTGATTCAAGTTGTGGGAGCATGAGATCTTGAGGAATCCATCACTACTTAGTAGCTTGGCACATTTAAGTGTTGATATAAGTTGTTCTGAAAAGCTGAACCATTTTAGCTAAGTTTTCCCAGCACTGTAGCTCAGGACAGGTATCTGTCCCATGGAATATCAGCTTGATTAGCAAAAGGTTGGCAGAGCTCTGAACAGCTTACCATCAGGTCTGAATATGGAAAATGTGGGCCAGTCTTTATAACTGACATGGCTAACATGCCAATTTAAATACACCACAAAAATCAATGTCTAAATTTAAAAACCAGTCATCTAAACCATATCTAGATTAGTACAAGGTTTATGTTCATTATACCACCCATTTGTTCCTATGATTAAGATGTGCTTCAGATGATGATTCTAAGATATATAGTTTTAGATACTTTATAATCTAGAACATGTAAGTATACTAGCATTTGTATATCTAGCTTTGTGTTTTCAGCTAGCCATCTTCTTGACTAACTGTGATAGTCTTACTCCTTTTGCTTTCGCTTTATTTTGAGCTTACATGCTGCATACTAAAGAGGGATGTGGTTCAGTGACAAATATTTCAACATGATTTTAAAAACAATTCTGAAAAAATGTTTCAAAATTTTCGCAGGGGTACAATTATTTTCAGTACCTTTTAAAATAGGGTTTTACTTGGGATTTGATTCCTCGTTCTATTTTCATGGTATTTTGAAAGTAAATTATTTATGTTAAAGTTACTTGACTTGTTTTTAGAAATTCTCCCTACAGTCATATTGCACTTCAGTCAGGCTGTGACTCCCTATACATTAGCTACAATAAGATAAATGGCTTTTAGGCATCTGTATTTTTCTACTCAATAGAAATTAGTCTCCCTGTCTTTTAGACTGAATTAGTTTTTCTTAAAGTTTAACAGCAAGTGTAAAATAATGATAGAATCTCCACAGTGATTCTAAGCTTCCCACTTAGAAATTACCATTTCTCTTCATTATCTTTTATTATTTGTGTGTGTGTCTATTCTAGTTTCTGCCTGAAAAAGAGGGCAGTGCATGGAACCTTGCTTTCAGACCCAACCAAGTGTCAGAGAAGTTTACATGGCAGGAAATAGACCTGGGAAATCACAACTTCCAGTGTCTCTAGTAGGGAAGCTCAGTGTTTACAGGATGATGCTTCCTTCCTTTTTTGGGCAGCTCTACAGACAGCTGTTCTGAGGAGGTGGAACTGAACTTCTGGCCATTCTTGCATATTTATGGCTCCTCAGAATCAGTTTTGTTATCATCCAGCAAATAATGAAGGAGTGAGAGTTTCTTCTTATTGCTGAGGTACATCAAGTGACTTTAAACAATGTCTCAGGGTGTTTCCTAAGGTAAAGTGAAGAAAATTTGGAAATACTATGATCAGGCAGACTGAGGTTCCTGAACAATAAATGAGTGTGTTGGGTGGATCTTTGTAGCTGTATGAGAATAACCGACCACTTGCATAAGTGGAATAAGTGGAAGATGACTCTTCAGTTCAGATAGAAACCAAAAGCTGAGGCAATAATGAAAGTATGATAAGAATCTTTTATTTCTGCCCTGTGCAGAAGCAACACTGAACCAGTCCCAAGTCAAATAATACGTCATTTATCTTTTTCTCTTTCTTTTGAAATATTACAGTGCAAATAGAAACATCCAGGCTTTCAGAAATTAATAATTTTTAAGGAGAAATGAATGATAGTTTTATATGCTTCATAACTTTTGCCAGCCTGCATATTTTCCTGTTTCTTTTTCTCCTTGCTGCTTAGTGCAAGTGCTATATGGTGGCAGATTATCAGAGGCAAATGATGTGATTTGCTTAACATAGAGTCCTTTCAAATGAATAAAGTAAACAATTACAGAAAGATTTTTCTCTGATCTGAGTTCATAACAGATTTTGCTTGCACTGAGAGTTGCACCAATAGGTAAGAATTCTTAACTTGATGCAGTAACCTTTCCTCTTAAGAATAAACTGAGTGAATAGAATAAAGGTAGACTGAGCAAGGCAATAAAATGGGCATCTGTAGCAAAAGAGAAGATGCTAAGTTGAGTGCCTTTTTAAACAAAAGAAGTGTTCTGGCTTCACTGTTGGCAGATATATTGGATGATCAATTTGCAACTGCCTTTTTTAAAAAAGGAACTTTAATACAAATAGGAGAAAAAAAAAATTGCAAGACTGATTACATTTGTGGCCCCCCACCTGAATGTTACCATTTAATTAGCCAGTGTCTTGGCAGAGAAGATTCTTTTGGAGGTAGTGCAATGTGTAAGGTATTGTAATGTGGTGAATTTGACAAAATTGATCCAGTTATAATAGAACAGTAGAAGCTGAGTAACTGTCACACTATTATTTTCAAGTTTTCTGTGTTAGGGTGAAAACTTGATTTGAAATAAAGGTTCACTCTGCCTGTGGTGTCCAAAAAGATGCTTTATTCAATTGCATCTTCTTTGGTCAAATTAATGTAATAATTAATTGTTTAATCCCACCCTGGAATTCTAATCCAGACGTTATATTTTATCACAAAATGTAAAGTTCTGCTTCCTTGAAATTATAGAGATGAATGACTTAAACATATACTCCAGAGCTTTTAAAGGGAAGTTGTTCCTTGATTTTGAATCTTTGCAGTAAATGCTATATTTTCCAACAAGACCTTAGTGGTCACATTTGTTATATGCATTTGCCTGAGTCTTGAATCAAATTAAGCATGTGCATAGTTGTTTGCAAATTCAGAGGCTATTTAGTGAGAATGAATTTTAAGGAAAAAAGTACTAGTAGAAATAATACATATTTTTTTTTTCATTACAAAATATTTTAAGGGAATAATTAAATTGAAAGAAAACAGAAATATCTAATACTTTCTTATACTGTAATGTCTACTGCCATATAGCCATAACTTTTGCTTAACTAATTGGGAACCTAGTCATACTTCCTCTAGAGAATGAGGTGTGCAAGAATGAATGCATTTGGTTTTGTGGTTGGGTTTTGTTTTATGCTTTTTGATGTTGTATTTTTTTCCCCTTGCAATGATTTTTAGAACACAGATACCAATGAAGAAAAGAAAAGAAGCAGTATAGCTACTGTAAATATTTTATAAAATGTCCATCTGAAGCCCCTCAACCTCTGGTAATCAGAGGCCATACTGTGGAGAGGGACAGGGTAAATTACCAGTTAATGTTTACACAACAAAACATATGCCCAGTGCAATATCCTACACTGATGTTACTGAAACCAGAGTCCGGAAATGTACAGTGGAAACAAGACATGGTACTTTTCTTGTGCCAACAAAAACAGCAATTACAGCGCAGTGTGAGAGAAGTCATAAGAAATACTACTGCGTATCAGTAGTTCAACAAAGTCAGCACTTTTGTGTAATTGCAGGGGAAGAGGGCTGAAAAACATTACAGATCTCAGCAAGAAATGGCCCTTTATACTTTTAAACTGATCCTTGATAAAACAATGCCGGGGGTCATGAGAAGGCTACTCTGCCAATTTTGCTTCACTGTGGGATCCATTGACATCTGGCTGAGCTGCGGAAGCTGGAAAACTTCTTTAATATTCTCTTGACAGTAAAATGGACATGTGGAAAACATTCTAATCTGTTAATCTTTGGTGCTCCTGAAGAAAAAGGACATTTGGCTTTATACTTTGTGATGATAAATATGAAGTCTCCAGATCTAGCTGTAAATAAGTTAAAAGCATTTGAATGGGGAATGCAGTTCTTATTTTCCAAATATGAGAGAAGATGGATATGCACCTTTGTAATCCAGATGACATATAAATGCCAGGAGGTTTTTAATAAGCGTAGTTTACCCTATGTCTTGGCAATCCACTTTTCTTTATGCTGAGTATGTTCTGTCAATGAATATTGGGGAGCAGAATCTCTGAACTTCCTTGCATCCTATGTACTAAAATAGAATAAAATACTGTTTCACTCGGGAGGCTATAAAGAGAGAATTAGGAGAGATCCAAAGTAATAGATATGTTTTAATAAAAAGTGCAGGTTTTATTGAACAGCATTACCTGTACAAATTATTTTTGACCTAGACTTTAAATCTAATATGGAGCAATAGTAAATGATGGAGATAATGATCTATTCAGCTTGGGATAGGATGCACAAGTTTTCATTTTTGTTGTGAGGTAAGTATCTCCAGAAATGAGAAGAGGTATCTCTCACATTAGAAAATGACTGCTAAATAACTAAAACAGTGCATAAAAATACCCTCTTATAGATTTGCTAAAGTGATTTCCTAATTCTAAGTAGCAAATTATATCATTATAGCACATGTGCCCTGCTTGAAATATGTGACTTCCTTTGGAAAACTTCAGGTATCTTCTTCTGCAAAACAAACAGCTTTGGGAATTAACACAGCTGGCATTTTTTTCCGCAAAAAAAGATGAGAACTGTAACAACAGTTTAAAAGATGAAAACAGATTTTTTTATCTGACACAATATAGTCCTTTCTGGCCACTTATTAAAGAATTCTGATATTTCATTGATTGTTATTGAGATCTGTGAGAAGAATCAAATCTATGAAATCCAACTGCAGCTTAGCATGAACAATAATAGTGATACAGCCTTGAAGTCCATAACCTTGCTCAAGCAAGCTCCCAGTGAATAATAATTTCAGTAAAGTAAGAATTAGTGCAGTCCACTTCTGTGCATTCAAGGAATTTGTAGAGATCTGTGGCTGTATAAAATGACAGACTCTTTAAAGAAGTTAAACTGTGCTGCTAGGGTCTATATCTTGCAGTTGCATAGGAGATTAAAAGTGCAGCAAAATCTGATTGAAAAGTGGAGGGGAAAAGATGAAGTTAGAGAGATACTAGACTTCTTGGGGATGTGCAGAGAGCCCACCACCTTCCTTGTGTCTCTGAAGTAGCTGAAAACTTGAGCTTCAGCTGGATCTTCCATTTAGATGTTGCTTTGAGTTTGTGAAGCCCAACATAGTTTGGGTGTCAAATGAGAAAGAAGCCATAGACAGGAGTTCTGTGGTTCAGTGCCTGGATGTCCCACATTAGCTAATAGAACATTTATTTAGAAAGAAGGTGCAGAAAAATCCCAAGAACACATGTGGTAGTACCACTGCCTGACTATTGGATGTATTGTACTTGCAAGTGTGTGTTCGTTTTTTATCTCCAAGCAAACTGACCTTCTCTTGTGATGTTAGAAACATATTCTGCTTTTCCACATGTACGAATCTGGGGGTTTGTTTG